>REGL01000007.1:0-12209 GCA_004194395.1 Aurelia aurita complex sp. Pacific | reverse complement strand
AGTAGGAAAAATAACATTTATGCTCTGTGAGAGATTCTTCACTGTAATGTCTTGTTCACTTTCTTTGAGCAAAGAAGCAATTGGTGGAATATTTGACCATAGCTAAAAATGAAAAGATACTTGAATTAGCGGATCTCCTCCAAACCTCCAAACCTTAGACTGGCACCTGAAATCTCTATGGAGAATTCCAAACCTATGGAGCTCCGAGCTATAGAGTTCCAAACCTTTCCAATAAAAACAAACAATAGGTGCTGGAATGACTGTAAATGCAACCGCAGGTTCTGCAAAGCATATGTACCGCAGGTTGAGGTGGAGTTCCAGGATAGATGTCATATGTTTTATTCATATGTTATAATTTTTAGTAAGATCTACCGGGTGTCCCAAAATGATGTATTATCGTTTGATTGCTTACCTGTCCATAACCAATGAACCGATTTTCAAAAACTTTGTTTTATTTGATTGCCGAAGGGCTAAATTGCACTCGAAGATATTGGTTGTGGTTTTACGACGATGTTTTCATGTCGAATAGAAGATTGATAAACCTGCTCAAATTCAAGCCTTAGATGGCATGAAATAGAAATGGCCTACCTTTGCAGTCAATATTTTAAATGTGATGCAAAAGGCTTAACTCGTATTCATATCAACTGAATTCCTATTCTCTAAACGACATATAAGTTCAGCCTTTTGTAACACATCTAAAATGTTGGCTCGCAAAAGAGGCCGTTTCTTTTTCATGCCTTCTAAAGCTTGAATTTGAGCAGGTTTATCGATCTTCTTTTCGACATTAAAACATCGGCGTAAAACCACAACCAGCATCCTCAAATACAATTTAGCCTTTCGGCAATCGGATAGAATAAAGTTTTCAAAAATTGGTTCATTAGTTATGGACATATAAGCAATCAAACGATAATACATCATTTTGGGACACCCGGTATTTAAAAAAACTATAAATAATGTACAGAGGCTTAAATTAGCAGTAAGTGTAGTTATCTTATCTTCTTATTTCTTTGACTACTGTAAATAAATAAATGATGATACTGGTGATGACGATGATGATGAGTATAACGATGAAGGTGTTGATGCTTTCAAAGAGTGAATGACTTTCTCCGCAGTGAACACCAATACCTCGACCTCCGGCCTAACGTGTAGAATCAACATCTTCATCTCTACTTCGATGCTAAACCGTGTATGATAACTTCAACCCAAAGACTGCACATTAAAATTCAAGCGAAAGTCTTAGTACAACACACAAGGTTGCAAAAAATATTTTAAGGCTTACCTCCATTAAGAAACCCATATTATTCCGCCATGGTTCTGAATCTCTTGGCTCTAAGTTAACTCCGAGTTTTGAAAACACAGGAATGATAAGGTCAGGGGCAGCTGCAAATGTTTTTGACATCAGTTCTCGAAGCTTTGGTTCCGTCACTGCAAGCTTTTGAATTGACTTCAGGAAACTTAGAAGGACTGGGTTGTTGGATCTGTTGAAAATAGCATAGGGCTCAAATCTTTCAAATCTTTAATAAGGTCGGTGTCCAGTTCTATTGCATTTTTCTTTGAATTGGATGGCTTGAAAGGAACTTGTTACTTAGCTGNTAACGATGAAGGTGTTGATGCTTTCAAAGAGTGAATGACTTTCTCCGCAGTGAACACCAATACCTCGACCTCCGGCCTAACGTGTAGAATCAACATCTTCATCTCTACTTCGATGCTAAACCGTGTATGATAACTTCAACCCAAAGACTGCACATTAAAATTCAAGCGAAAGTCTTAGTACAACACACAAGGTTGCAAAAAATATTTTAAGGCTTACCTCCATTAAGAAACCCATATTATTCCGCCATGGTTCTGAATCTCTTGGCTCTAAGTTAACTCCGAGTTTTGAAAACACAGGAATGATAAGGTCAGGGGCAGCTGCAAATGTTTTTGACATCAGTTCTCGAAGCTTTGGTTCCGTCACTGCAAGCTTTTGAATTGACTTCAGGAAACTTAGAAGGACTGGGTTGTTGGATCTGTTGAAAATAGCATAGGGCTCAAATCTTTCAAATCTTTAATAAGGTCGGTGTACAGTTCTATTGCATTTTTCTTTGAATTGGATGGCTTGAAAGGAACTTGTTACTTAGCTGCAAATCTGCCGTGGAAATTTTTTGATATCTTGATTTTTTCAAAATGGCGGCAATTTAATTATTTTGGAAAAAATTTAAATCATCGCAAATCCTAAACTAATAGAGGAAACTTCATATAACCTTCAAGAAAATCATAGTTCATGAAGGTTTACAATATGGTGGCAAGCAGAAATCTGTAGCTTTTCTAGTTAAGGATTTAGAAATTTGATGACGTCATAGCCTCAAATTTAATAAATGCCGCCATATTGAAACTAATCAAGATATCAATAAATTGCCACGGCAGATTTACAGCACAAAACCTAAGTTCCTTACCAGCCTTTTATTTAAAAGAAAACTGCAATAGAATTTTACACTGACCTTTTTAAAGATTGGAGCCCTATGTTTTGAAAAATTGAATGGAATAAATTGAATTGATGTGAAAAAGAAAAGGAGATGTGCAAAATGGAGGGTGGGGGTGCGAGAACACGTAGAATAAGTAAGCATAGGTTCCAAATCTTTTTCTCGGCGTAAAAAGGTGGGTGTAAAATTCAATGACCTGTCTCTTCTGTTTTAATGACTTGAAAGAAACTTTAGATACTTATCTATAATTCTACCGTTGGACTTTCCAGAAATTTTGAAAATTTGTCGAAATTACAGCGTATCTTACATTTCAACTCATTTGAGGAAGTGACGTCATCAAATTTCTAAATCATAAACCAGATGAGTGACAGACTTTTGCTTGATATCATATTGTAGGCATTCATAAACTATGGTGTTCTTCGAAGTTACGTCATGTTACGTCAAACAGTTTAGAAATCACGATGGTTTTAAGTGTTTTGAACATTTTTCTTGAATTCTTGAAAAAGAAGAAAATCACTCTAAATCTGAAAATATCGAAGATTTCCGAACAGTCCAACGGTAGAATTATAGAGAAATAGCTAAAGTTTTTTTGAAGCCATTCAGTTCAATGAAATAGGTCACTCAATTTTACACCAGCCTTTTTAAAGATTTTGAACCTATGCTGAATAAGCAGCATCTAATTGTGTAAATTCCTGCCTATCGAAAAACCTTTCGAGACGTCAAAGGATTTTGAACTAAGTTGCTCCCAAAGTAATTATTTCAAAAGGCTACCAAGATAAATTCGTCTTTTGCAATAATTGAAGTAGTAAGTTATATGGCTCGCACTGCAATGGACTGCCTGAACTGACCCTCATTTGAGAAAACTATTCACAAAATGCTCTTATGACAGACCTCAATTTCTTCAATCTACAGAAACTGATTTCAAGGTACCTATATAAAAAACTGTAAGGGTAGAAAGGCGTTTTCCTATTGCGGGGTTAAACTGTGGAGCAGCTTAGAAAGAGAAACTAAATCGGCACCCTCCTTAAAAACAGTCAAACAGAAGCTATCGACGGGGTGCAATATTCTTCCCTCTCTTTCTTTCTTAGTTTCTTTTCGGTTTTTTGAACTTTGTACGTCGTCTTTTACAACTGTTTCATCATTTTTAAATAACTTCTTTCCTTTGCCTTCAACAGAAGAAATCATCCCCAAGAAAAGAAAGTGTATTATGCCTTTTTTCCAACTCGTGGTTCAAATGAAGAACAGCTTTTATTCAATTTCATTAATGCTGTTGTTTTAGAATTGGTGCCGATGTTGCTTGAGTACATACAGAAACGTTATCAGTTAACTTAGGACAACGTAAAATGTAATTCTCAGAGCAAAATACAATCTAAAACACGAGGCAAATCATGGACAGAGTGCTTACCTGCCAGCGAAGATTCCTTGCTTGTTTGGAAATAAAATACCAAACGTTGAATCAGTACAAATGACTTCGAGCATCTCCATAACCAAAACATTAATTTCTTCATGTAATTCAGTCCTTTCGTTGTCTCCTTTATTTTGAATTTGAACATAGAGATGAGCCAACTGCGTTAGAGTATGCTTGTTGAAGAAAGCGAGTTTTGTCTTCTTCAGGAAAGATTTCTCTTTAAGTACCTTTAGTGCAGACACAGAAATGATATACAAAAAGAAATTAGATTTTTTCAACAGAAGCAATAATTCAGCTACGTTGGGGTTTGAAATGTCAAAAGCTGTGTAAAGAGAGGGCAGTAAATGGTAACAAAATCCAGTAATCCGACAAAATTTTCAACGTAAGTCGTAAGTTTTCAATCACCAGATCCAAAATTCCTTTATGTTTGTTACTGTCAAAAAGTCGATGCGAAGCCCAGTGCGGTTGTAAGATCCAAAAATCTGGGTGAAATATTGCAAAAATCTGAAATCGATATGGAAATATCGCCTTGATCCAATGATCCAAAAGTTCCATGTCCCCACTGTACAGACCTCCACACATACTATCATAGTCTTTTAACACATATACATTTTGGAAATAATATAAGATTAAATTACTTTTAAAATAATTCCGTTATTCAATTGCCTTTTGCATAGCACAAGTCAATTGGTTACCGATTTAAATGAGTTTACATTGTACATTTGTACATAGTGAGCTAGATGATGTGAATAATCGATGTAAATTAAGTTGACAAACAAACAAGCACGTTACAAAGACCATCTAAAAGTTACAGATCTGCTCTGTGATGATGGCTGCTGTTCATATGAAATAAAACAAGAACTCAATCTTCCAGATATGACTTTAAGCTTTAAACTTTTCTCCATTGTCCAGCACTTTTGAAGCTAGAGAACACACAAATGCGAAAGGACAAACTTGCTTACCTTTTCATTCAGTGTTGACAGAATGAGATGAATCATCTGAGGTGTATCTTTCAAAATTCCATTTACCACACCATTCGTAAAAACTGGGAAGAATAAAAGAGCCTTTCATATACCGGGTGAGTAAAAGATATTTCACACGTCTGGCAGGATGTGGAATAAAAGGTATGTGGCCGATATTCAAAACTAATATGTTAATCTATAAGACAAAGGTTAACTTAGATGATAAAATTTTGTTTGGTTAAATCATTCATCTTTAACACCCAAAAAAATAGAAAAATGCCTGTGAGGGGTTCGTGTTGGTTTCTGTATATAACCAGAAAAAATCAATCTTGAGCCAATTGTAATGTCCCTGATTTGAGCTCATGGATAATATAATAATAACTAATATTTTAACAGGTTGATTTGGTCAAAAGTAAAACTATCTGCTATCATTCAAGGACCTGTAACGCTGCCTAATTACTATCGTTTAAGTTTAAAAGAATAACAATAGGAGTTTTGATAGGTATCATCATGGGCATCTGATCAGTTGCAAGTTAAAATTGACATGATGACAAGAAATATCTAACAGCGAGAAATGAGTACCTTGCAATTCAAGCACTTCTTTGATTGCATTCAAATCTCCAAATATAAAGAAGGCAATATAAAACTTGAGAAAGTATGTTCTGACATCTGCCTGGCCCTGAGGATAGAAATATCACAATATCAATATCACACTATGATCCAACTGGAACTTTATCATGATGGAAGAAAGCGCTGCAAGAAAATACTGCTTCTCAAGACAGGTAATCAGTGGTGGAGACAGAGGTGAGTATGATGGTGTAAATATCCCTACCTCCAAACATTTGGCTAAAATTGTAATTGAAAATGTGATAAAAATGTNGTCAAAAGTAAAACTATCTGCTATCATTCAAGGACCTGTAACGCTGCCTAATTACTATCGTTTAAGTTTAAAAGAATAACAATAGGAGTTTTGATAGGTATCATCATGGGCATCTGATCAGTTGCAAGTTAAAATTGACATGATGACAAGAAATATCTAACAGCAAGAAATGAGTACCTTGCAATTCAAGCACTTCTTTGATTGCATTCAAATCCCCAAATATAAAGAAGGCAATATAAAACTTGAGAAAGTATGTTCTGACATCTGCTTGGCCCTGAGGATAGAAATATCACAATATCAATATCATACTATCATCCAACTGGAACTTTATTATGATTGAAGAAAGCGCTGCAAGAAAATACTGCTTCTCAAGACATGGTGTAAATATCCCTACCTCCAAACATTTGGCTAAAATTGTAATTGAAAAATGTGATAAAATGTCAGGGTTATAGCTTTTTACTTCCAGTCTGAAAATTTTGGACATTTACCCTCTCACTACACTATTTTCTGGCTCTACCACTGCATGTGAATAAACAGGTAATTTGTAAGTTTATTATTATGAAAATAGCCAAAACTTTTATTCATTTTTGTTAAATTTCAATATAAAGCACAACAAATTATTAAAAATCTACTGTTGTATAAGGAATTACCTTGTTGTCTCTTTTCTTGGGCAACAACATTAGAGCCTTGAGTGTAAAATCAAAAGTAGACAGTAGTTCAGAAACACATTTCTTTCCTTGTGTTAAAATCACTGTTAGAAGCTTGAGGACTGACTTTATGAGGTCTGCAGGGCCAGATGGAATTAAGCCAGAGTACAACAACTTGACATGCTTGTTCAAAATCTTGTTCACAACATAAAGACTGATGGCTTCCAAATTGCTGCCACCAGATGATGCGGTAACAAGAAGTATGCCTTCAAATGCATTCCAGATCAGTTTTGTCTGTAAAAAAGCAAGCCTTATGTACAGTATCAGATATAAGTTGTTGTTTGTACGTGCGGCTATACTAAGTGATTAATAAACAGTATTGTACTGTATGTACACCACAGTACCTTGCATGAACAAAATGAAAAGCAATGCAACAATGTAAGATTTACCATTTTTAGCAAGACAGTGCAATTTCAGAGAATAGTGCATCTACTGTAAGTTTTCTTTGAAGGTGTTGTGGCGCAGTGGTGCAATCCTCTGACATTGCAGCCAAAACAGTCAGGTGGACCGGATTCGATCCCAGGTAGAACCGCATCACTTCAGCGTCATGACAAGGGGTTGCGGACTCGATTAGGCCTATTCTACTTCTGCGATCCCAGCGCTTGGCGCTANACTGTATGTACACCACAGTACCTTGCATGAACAAAATGAAAAGCAATGCAACAATGTAAGATTTACCATTTTTAGCAAGACAGTGCAATTTCAGAGAATAGTGCATCTACTGTAAGTTTTCTTTGAAGGTGTTGTGGCGCAGTGGTGCAATCCTCTGACATTGCAGCCAGAACAGTCAGGTGGACCGGGTTCGATCCCAGGTAGAACCGCATCACTTCAGCGTCATGACAAGGGGTCGCGGACTCGATCAGGCCTATTCTACTTCTGCGATCCCAGCGCTTGGCGCTAAAAACCGCAACTTCACCTTCACCTTTGATGATGTCCAATCTTAAAATTTTTACTGTCTGCTGTCTGTTAGACTTGACCCAAGTCTATTCCATCAACTGTAACAAGTCTATCTGAAAGTAAGCTATTCCCTTTTCAATTTTTTTGACGAAAAATAGACTTGGGGCAAGTCTAACTGTCTGGGTCTACTGCACTCCAGTGAAATTTTTATCAGTTTCTTTTCATTTGCATAAAAGAAATTGGAATTTTTTAGCCAGACAAGTAATCAATTCTGGGAATCATTACATTTCAAGACTTGATTTTTGGTTGCGGGTACAAAAAAATAAATTACATTTCAGTTATTACACACTGTAAAGTTATTCAGTTTCTGCACCAGTCAGTTTCTGAAAACAGAGCATTTTTCACCTAAATAGGAATTTTAATGACAAGTTCACATACAGTACTCCTTACCACATTTTATAGACTTTACATAACTTGAAGCATTTACATATTCAGAAAAATGTATTTGATGAGACATTTCATGTCATTAGGGTCTAGCTGGGGGTAAAATGGGTAAGTTTAGGGTGAAATGGGTAGGACAAAAATTTTCATAAATTTTGCCAACATCTCTGTTCAATGATTCTCTATTGTTTGGATAACTCTCCTTATTGACATTGTGAACATTGATTTATCAGTTTAGGGTCTACTTTTTTCCACCAATCATCACCTACTCATGTTACTTCAAGACAACCAATTTTACTCCTGCAGACCTTACCTCTTGTGTTCCAGGTCTTTCTTCCCCTTCTAGAAGCTGGAAAAACTCTTTGCATTCAGGAGAGGTCCTCAGGTAAACTGCTATTCCTGCTTTAGCATGATCATCATCATCATCATGACACAATGCGGAGAATTTCTTCAAGGCTGCATGAGAATTTTGAACAATTCTAACACATAACATGATGATTAAATCTAAAGTTATAGTACAAGCATTGTGTACATTAGAATTGCTCCAAGTATATTCCATGGGCTATCAGCGCTAAAAGAATATAATTACCCATGCAGGGGCAGAATATAATTACCCCTGCAGGAAAAATGAGAATGAGAATAAAGCGAGGAAAACGTCCACTACAGTTTTATTTTCTTCTCGTTTTTCCTTTGCAGCGTCCTCTTGGTTGCTTATACCCCCGCAGGGGTAATTATATTCTTTAGCATTGATTGACCATGGAATTGGGGCAAGTCTATGTGTACAAAAACATCCAAGAATTTTAAAGAAATTCTTAAGAATTCTCCAACTATCAATATGATAACTTCTTGATATGATAGGTATTGAAACTGCATAAACTGTTTGGTGAAGAATTCTTTATAATTTCCTAAAGACTGGCAAAAAAATAGTGGTACGAGCGAGAATGATGTTATAAGCTATATGAAAGTGGCTAACATCATGCAGTTCTGCCATTATTGCATCAAGTTCTGCCTTACTATTACTATATAACTGTATTCACTTTTCATAAAATTTCAATTGATTCATTCCTCTATCTATTTCAGTTCCCAATACTTTCCCAATTTATAGCAGGTTCCCTTCCCTTCTGCTTCAACTTCATGTGTTTTACACATACCACATACTGAGGTTACAATATGAGCTCTTGCATAAGATTTGCAAGATGTGAAAGATTTGCACCAATTGATATGGTATGTCACCCAAAACGAACATTCAATTAATTTCACTTGATTTTTAATCAAAAAAGTTACAAAATTGCGCCTTTAAAAAGAAGTCCATGTCAGCAAAAATATTTTTGGACTCCCCTTTTTGTTCAAGCTTACCCATATTTCTACTTTGGGGAGCTTTCATCATTTGAATTACATCATTGACTGAATCTGACTTCTCTGCTAGTTGTGAATTTTCTTTTTCTTCCAAAACAGCGCCATCATCTCCGCCATCTTGAATTGGCCTAGGCATATCAACAGTGGATTCATTCTTCTTTTGTTTCTTTGGCACAGCTTCCTGGCTTGATTCTTTTTTTCTTTTCTTAACATTGCAGTTATTTGCAGCCATACCGTTAGATTTTGATGATGGCAATAATCTCTTCATTACAGCAAAGAGCCATAACTGGTGGGAGAAAATTTTTGCAGCATGGCAGCCATTTTCCACATGTGGAACAATTTCATCAACACGAGGCTAGATACAGAATTAACGAGGCTGAATGCTGATGCGAACAGTTAAAACGATTTCCGGAGCGCGGTCTNCAATAATCTCTTCATTACAGCAAAGAGCCATAACTGGTGGGAGAAAATTTTTGCAGCATGGCAGCCATTTTCCACATGTGGAACAATTTCATCAACACGAGGCTAGATACAGAATTAACGAGGCTGAATGCTGATGCGAACAGTTAAAACGATTTTTCCGGAGCGCGATCTCTGCTTCCCAGGGTATATTGCCTCCAAAACTTCTACCAGTTTATGTCTTTATGAGGAACTCAATTCCGCTTCCAGATTGTCAGAAAATTGAGAAAGTGCAGCACGGAGCTTGAAACAGTGAGCTGCGAAATGAAATCATTTGCAAAAATTTTGCCGCTTTTGGAAAAAAATCCCCACTGTTCTGATCTGAAATCCATCTCAAACTAGATGTCATGGGAGATTTGCCATAAGGCAAAAATACTCATCCAGATCTCTCCAAATCTGTTAATTTGCGGGCATTTTCAAGAAGTTGTCAATCGAAAACATTACTGAGCACGAAATTCAGACGTTGTTGGATATTTTTTTAATGAGATTTTCTTTTTCCATTGAAAAATATTCCTGCCTGCTTCTTTTAGCTGTTTGCCATATAAACCACTCTTGTAGACCTACCGCATCACACAAAACCTACCAAGGTTCTTAGAAAATGAAACAAAGTTTACAAATTCATCTACTATTGTTGATATATTGTACAAACATATTTCCTATTTTACTTGTATCTTCAACAGGATGCATTTTCGTGTACGTCAAAAACTGTCTTTTAATTCTCCTTAGTCCGGCCATATTGAACATCTTTAACAGTTCAATTTTCTCTGTTGCATTAGAAACACCAATTCTATCTCCGATTACTGCAGTCTTCTGGGCTTGCAGCAAACTCAAAATAACCTCTTGGGTTATACGATCGAGCTCGTATAGGAAATTAACAGCACTCAAAGGCGTATTCATCGTTGATTGGTTTGGGGGCGGGGCTTTTCTGGAATACAAAGCATTGTGAATCTCTTCAAATGGAACAACATCGTCAGCTTTGACACAAAAAAGGGGTGAGTCCCAACGATTTCGTGAATCTGGTGGTTCAAATCTCATGATCAATTCTTTACAAATTTCATCAGTATATTTAGTGTCTTCTTGTCTTTCTTTGTTCCATTCAATGCATTGGTCTTCATGAACCACTGTTTGGACAATACAGTGCAAAGTCTTTTGAGATTTAACAACGCAATGNTATTGTACAAACATATTTCCTATTTTACTTGTATCTTCAACAGGATGCATTTTCGTGTACGTCAAAAACTGTCTTTTAATTCTCCTTAGTCCAGCCATATTGAACATCTTTAACAGTTCAATTTTCTCTGTTGCATTAGAAACACCAATTCTATCTCCGATTACTGCAGTCTTCTGGGCTTCCAGCAAACTCAAAATAACCTCTTGGGTTATACGATCGAGCTCATATAGGAAATTAACAGCACTCAAAGGTGTATTCATCGTTGATTGGTTTGGGGGCGGGGCTTTTCTGGAATACAAAGCATCGTGAATCTCTTCAAATGGAACAGCATCGTCAGCTTTGACACAAAAAAGGGGTGAGTCCCAACGATTTCGTGAATCTGGTGGTTCAAATCTCATGATCAATTCTTTACAAATTTCATCAGTATATTTAGTGTCTTCTTGCCTTCCTTCGTTCCATTCAATGCATTGGTCTTCATGAACCACTGTTTGAACAATACAGTGCAATGTCTTTTGAGATTTAACAACGCAATGAAGTTCGTATCTGTAGCCTTTGATGTAATTGAGAGAATCCAAGATTGTAATTTCATCTCTGGATATATGCCTAGAAAAAAGATCATGAAGTTTAATTACATCATTCCCAACTATGATACATGCAAACTTCCTGCAGAAGTTCCTAGTACACCGTTCTATACACACAGCTTTTGCTGTTGAGAATGGCAAACCGTTCTATATCAATACACACATAATTTCCTCTCCCTTAATCATATAGTCGCTGTTATTTGAAATCAATTATGTTTGCAGAAATTAGCATCATTTGTAGAATTGATTGTCATTACATTTAAATGGATTTACTCTGCCATGAAGAATTGATGTTTGCCAAATATACAGTGGAAAAAAAAGCTTGATTGGTTCTATGAATAAATTAAACTATGATCTGCAACTACAAAAATCAAAGAAGGGATGATTAATCCAATACCTGCCATCAAGAGTTCAGCAGACAAATACTGTATATGACACTGGGTTTTTTAGCTGTTTGTCAGAACAATAAACTGGCAAGACCATACTACTAGGTGTTAAGGTAATGTACTGTTTTCATAAAAGCTGCTTTCATACTACTACAACAGTTGTTTTTGCAAAGTAAGTTGTTTGTGGTTGAAATGGACATTAACTGGTTACTTGTGGGGGTGTTAGCATTAATGGATCTTCATAGGTAGTATTGCCTAATCTCTTGCCTAATGGACAATTAAAGTAGTGCTTTAAATTTAAAGTTAATGTAACTGCAACAAACGAAAAACGAAATGAAAATTAAGAGTCAGTAATTCTCAACAGTTCTCATTTACCTTTCAACTGCTGCTTTTAAGGAACCTCTCACGGACTTTTCAGTGATAGAACTTGAGTATGTTTCATTTCTTTTGACTTCAAATAAGTCATCATTTATCATGAAAACTGTTTTGCCTTTTTTCT
>REGL01000006.1:1038075-1049919 GCA_004194395.1 Aurelia aurita complex sp. Pacific | reverse complement strand
AAGAAATTGATAATAATAACAAAATATTGGTCCCATCCATAGCGAGAAAGGAAATGCTGTCACCTTGTTCCCATTGCAGATCCGGCTTTGTAACTCGAATTTGCCTATATTTTGAGAGCTTATAAAAGAAGAGGAAAATTACAAAATAGTCTTGTTCTTCGGCCTTCAACTTGAATCATTCATATCCGTCAAGTACTCTTGTTCCTATCAATTTTCGAAAGCATGTGCATTTTCCTGGTTCACCCACTAGCTATCAAAGTCCATGGAAAGAATATTTCAAACATCTTACTCTCTTTTCCTTCAGTCGTTGTCTCAAATAGTCAATGTGTCCTTTGAATGCATTATTCCATCTGCAGAACAAAACGTAAGATAAACATAAAATCCATCATGTTATTGAATCTTTTTATAAGCTTTTATTCCATGAAAAGTATAGCAAATAGGAAACTTCCTATTGACAGTACAGTAAAAACCTGCAGATACGAACATCGTATACGAGCATACAGCCTGAAATCTTCAATATTCACTCCTTTATGTAAGAAATTATTCACCGTGACTTTTGCAAAGGTTCTTATTTTCCACAACAAATGCATTGATATGGCTCTCAGCTGTGACAATCTGGAACATTATTTTGATACGAAAACAAAAATTAACACTAGTCTACTCCTCAATCATCTAAAACGATTCCATCACATTGCTAATGTTCCGTCCTCTATCATAGCATTTTGATTTTAAGCAGAGACATTCTAAAGACCGCAAACTTCAGGAAAACATTTAAGAGACCTTAAGATTTACTGTAACCCTTCAGACGAAGAATGCTCGATTTTTCACTTTCGTCATAATCTGATGGTATAAGTATTTGAGTGCCGTTTAAACCAACTAACTTCCAGAATTAGCCGCAATTACTTGGAAATTTGAGCATCTTAAAGGGAGGAATCCTGTTGATCAAAATTTGCGGGAATATACATTAGGGGATTAAAGTAAACTCACTTGATCCTGCAGCAACGTTCATAACATCCCATGCTGCTTTGTAATTGACATAATGCGTTACCAAGACAGCGCTTAAGCCTTATTGCTTGACCTTTCATGCATAATCATTTTTCCTACAATTTTTGCTTCATTTTGATAAAAGCCTGATTTCTTGAAACAGGATTCCGGAGTTCTGGTGGGTACTAAATAATCTGTGTGTACCCAACAGGCCAATCAAATCCCTTGAAACTTGGCACACAGGGTCACAAAGCATCTAACTACGAAACTGTGTCAGCGATTTCTGATAGATGCACTGGTCTGATTTTTACAAAGAATTGAAAAATAAACAGTCGTGGTCCAACAATGATCGATGGGGTATACAAAGCTTTTTCGCAAGGGTGGTCGATTTTGCCTAAAATCTAGAATAAATCATTTGTGATTTCAATAGATCAACTGACTATATTCTTATACTGAAGGGTTACAGTAACCTTAAGGACCAAATTTAATAGCCTACAGCCTGATTTCGTGAATGTTATCAATTACATAAGAACTAAAACAGCTTGGTTTGAGAAAGGTAGGTTCTTATATGCAGGTATTTACTATACTGCTATCAAGAAGCCTAACATTACGTTGCGAGATAAAGCACAACAACCACAGTCTGTGTACAGAAGGCCTCAAACAGTTCCCGTGTCAGCACTGCCTAAAAGTTCATAAAAAGCAAACGAAATGCGTTCAAGGTAAAGAAAGGAATAACCTTAAAACTGCTTTTTATTGAAAATTCCCCTTGGTCTGCATTTTGGTTATTGGCTGTATAACGTGAGGACAAAGCGCATAACTCGATTCCACCGAATAAAGCATCCGAGTTCAACGACTTCTGCGAGTTTCGCTTTCTAGACCTAGCCTGTCAGGGAGATGATTTGTGAAATTCAGCCTAGGCTACAGTATTTATATGAGAAAAACTGAATATCAGCTTAGATTGAAGTGTTTATGTGGGAGATTTTTATTTCGGCTACCTGATATAAACGTTCAATATTCAATCATAAGGTTTTAACCATAAATTTGCAAATGAGTGAGATCTTTTTCTGCCAAAACAGAGCCATCCCAGGCTAACATACACATGCCCTATACAACTGCATTCTGTCACAGGGTCATAAGCATACCAGCAAGGGGGCTGGGAGGGCGGCAGCCCTCCCAACGTTCGAAAGCTTTTCAAAATTCAGCCTTTTCAGGAAAAAATCTGCCCTTAGTCGGGCAAAGGTAAACAATGGTATCTTTATCGGTCAGCCCCACTAAGTTTTAGCTTCCGATACACTTATGCATAAAATGGTTTTTCAATGTAAATATCTGATATCATTTCAACTTCCATGTATAAGATACATAATAATTCACTTACAATTCAAGTTCAACTTTTCGGTCAAGGGCATACTGAAGGTCTGAGAGCAGGATCGTCTTGTAGATGTCTTGCAGGCTAAGAGAGAAAGAAATAAATATTAATGGATTCAAAACTGCTTGATTTTAATAAATCCCTATTTATATATTTATTTATTTATTTTTTATCTATTTATTTATATTTACATGACAAAACGAAAAAATGCAATAGGCAACTGAGAACATAAGTCAACACACAAAAGAAAGCATCAACAAAAACAAATCGTTTATTTTGCGACTAGTTCCGTCTGTTCATGCAAACTCTTCAGGTTTAAATGATAAATTCTATACTCTATATATATATATATTCTATCTAAGATACTAAGATACTGAATTTGCAAATATAAGATACTATTAATTGTTATCACAATTAACTTGACATTTGTTTGCACACATTAAACGCAAAAACTTTCCAATGAATAAATTTCGAACAAAATATTTTCGAAACAAAACATTTTCGCACGTCTTCCCACAGAATTTTTGACTTTTTTACAGAAATTTCTGACGACTTAGAAACAATGCATTTTCAGTTTATTTCTAATTTTTTTATCTAGAAAAAGCCATATAGTTTCAGTTTCATATAATTCCAATTCCACCACATATACCGGGTGACCAAGAAAAAAGTGACCTAACGCAATCTGTTATAGAAAAAAAAGTAAGTGACCGATTGAAATATTTCAAACGCTGTTCTATCACCAAGAGACTAGCCTACATTATGAGTATTTCTTGACATTTTTTGAACACAGTAAAGTTCCTGAATTAAGGATTTTGATGAAAAGGGCAGGCGTGAAATGCTCAAAAAGTCATCAAAAACAGGGGATCGATTTAAAGCCATTTCAGATCTTCAAAACAATGAAGAGCGTGTTTCATTTTACCTGAGAATATTTTCAAATACCTAGGGACTATGAAATTGCTCTGAAGACTTCCGACTGGGTTGCCTATTCCCAGGTTGACATGAAACACGCTCCTCGTTGTTTTGAAGAGTTGAAATGGCGGTAAATCGATCCCCTGTTTTTGACGACTTTTGGAGAATTTCAGGCATGCCCTTTTCCTTGAAATCCTTAATTTTGGAAATTTACCGGACCGAAAAAATTGCGAAAAATACTCGAAGCATAGGCTAGTCTTTTAGCGACAGAACAACGTTCGAAGCATTTCAATCGGCCACTTATTTAATTTTCTGTGATAAATTGCGATGGGTCACTTTTTTTTCGGTCACCCGTTATATCTACATATCGTACTATATCTTAAATCCTCGAAGGGTTCCTCTGTGCAGAAACATGCACAAATAATCATTGTTGACGATAAGAATGATTGCTAAGATGGATTTAGTTACAGAAAATGTAATGCTATCTCACTAATTTCACTCCCGGCATATTCCTTTTCAATGCAAAATGTCTTTTGATCAAGACATTATGTTTTCAAACAGTAAGAATGACTTACTACAATTTTTCCATGCTGCAAAAAGTTTCCGACACTAAATATTTCTGAATACAACAAATTTTGGACACTAAAAAATGTTCGGATGTTTTAAATGTTTGAAAAGACGATATAATGTCTGAAATTTTTTCGCGTTTAATCATAGTATTATGGTTTAATGCATGACAACAGCTAGATTAAAATGAAAGTAAAATCATTTCCTTGAAAGAAAATAACAACAAGAAAAACAGAACAGTAGCAGGCTTTGACATGTTTATAACCACAAAGACCCCAGGAAAATTTCTAACATTTAAAGAATGCTTAAGAAATGTAAGAAACTTAGGCCCAGTTTAAACATCGTTTTGCCGTGTAGAGTCAAATAAATGCTGCTGAAAACTTCTAAGTGTCAATTAAATTCGACATAAAAACGATATCTAAATCACCTGCCGTTTTAAGTAGATAAAGCGGCAGGAGCTCACCAGCTCTGTCGTATCAAACGGCAGAAAAACGACTTTATTAAACATCATATTTCGGCCGCATTTAATTAAATCTATTCTAGGCCGTGGTTCGCGGTTCCTACGTGTGATCAGATTCTAACAATCTTAATTTCAATCCGACACGGCAAAAAAAACGATGATTAAACTAGGCCTTAATCTTGAATTCCTGTAGAGCAGTAACTTTGGAAATTACCATATTAAAATAATGTTTAACTTCATCCTTTTAAATTTCAATTAAATTGCAGTTGAAAAAATTCTGCTAAACATACGTCTAGTGTACTGTGTGAGCCAGAAAAAAGTTTCCACTTTCGAAAATTCATAGCACCAATTATGCTGGACGGATTTGAATGTTCAAACTCTAGCTGAAAGCCAAAAAGACCAGAATGATTTTGTGATCTTTCTTGCATTTTTATGACCACTGAAATTCGACTTTATAAAAATTTCTTGCCTGCAAAATGCCTGAAAAGGGCAAAAAACACTTGATCAATTTGTTCACGCAGAACAATATGCAAGGGAATTTTACCTCTCTCAGGAGCTATAGATGAGTTATAGAAATAGATTTTCAAACAAATGTTGAAGATTCTCAACCCAATGGCAATAAATATGCAGAAGATATATAATAGATACATCTCACCCAAGAAAAATCGAACTTTCTTCGTTGCGCGATGCAATTAATTTTCTAAGATCCAATAGATGTTTCAGGCCTTTTTTCAGGCATCTTGCAAAAAGGCAATTTTCCTAAAGTGGAATTTATCAATATTTCCAGTACTCCTGAAGACGAGATAAAATTAGAGAAATATCTCAATCCATCAGCTATCAATTAAAATTTGATTCATTCCAATCCATCAAGGCTCTTTGTGCTGTGAAATTTCAAAAGTGGGAACCTTTTTCTGGTTCATCTGGTACACTGGGTGAGTCAATAAGAACAATCCCCATTTGAAAGGCTACTGCTCGCTGGATAGCAACAGGCGTGCATAATGTTCAAACCTGCCTGGGAGCGGTAGAAATTCTCTGAAAATCAGCCTGCATATCAACTTTGTACAGCTAGGGTAGCAAAGCCTATTACCAGAACCAGTGATCAAACAGTTTTTACACATGGAGCAACGAAACGATTAATCATATATTCAACAGCAGAACATGAGCAATTTGTACTATTTGTTTGCTATTATTCATCATCTTACTGCAATTACATTTCATCAAAAACAATTTTAGAACAAACTGCCTGCAAAATATTGCTTTGGAAAAAGCTGCCTGGGAACTTTGTTCCCACGTTCCCATGTTTATGCACGCCTAGATAGCAACGTGATGATATTGGCCCTTCCGTTGCCCTGAAGATGCCCTAGTGGGCGAAACTAGTCAGCAGAACATACTGGAACCACAAAAAGAGCAGAAAAGATCAAACTGATGTCTGCTCTCTTATGTTGTTGTACCTCTTCTTTCACCATAAACTAATATTGATGATATTGGCAAATATACCATTTAACAACGGACATGTTCCAACATATCTTAAGATTTACCTGGATGAAATTGGTCACTCTGTTCTGATTTTATAAGGGATTTTCTCATGAAATTACAGTGCCTTTGATAAACCTTTAAAATGTGTAGCATTTTTACCTCACAGCAATTACTTGAACGCGCTTTAGCATGTGCCATCCTCTTGAGAGGATGAGCAAGTCTTCCTGTCGTTCTCACTCATTTTTGCAGGTTTCCTTAAATGGGCTTTCTGCAGCAAAACTCCCATATCAAAAGGAAAGGAGTGACAGATGAAAACTAGGTAAATTACTGAATATAATTGAGCATATTGCCTATGAAGCAAGACAGCTTTCAATATAACATTTATTGCTTTGATATTCAGAGAGCAGTGCTATTCCAAATGGGGATTGCTTTTATTGACTCACCGGTATATCTAACAAATGCATGTTTGATTCTTTATCATTTAAACAACAGAAACTTACTTTTTACGAGCAACAAATTCTTCTGAGAAATGATCTGTGGTCTCTGCATATTTTCCTAGGCAGAACAAAATGATACTTTATAAATCTATGATATGAACTGGAACATAAGAACAAAGGGAATCTGGAGGGGCTGCCTGACTTGAATGTCATTATTTATGTTTACAGATATTTCATAGGGGGCTTCTCAACTAGTATAGATGGTTCCATTGCATCAATATAGATAATGAGAATTAAAATATGCACCACCAGTGGTCAGGAAGTGCACGCAATATTTGTTCATTCTTCCCCCACGTGCAATAAACTTATGCCTTGTTGGCTAAGGCCAACAATGAAAATGATGTTCTTCTGATCCAGGTTACATAAATATTACAGAAAATGGAAAAGGAATTATTGCACATTTACTTCATTGTTGACAAATGACTTTCCAGCATCTTGAATATTTGTGTGACGAAGTTCCCCTTTTTAGTTTCCGTTAACAATTTGGTATTTACCTTTCTACGTACAGCAATTTCACTCAAATCATTCACTGCATTTCTGCAAAAGTTTTACAAGCAAGAAACTCACTGTTTGTACATCACTAAAATACACCTTTTCAATAAAGGGGCCTTGTTTTGAAAATTTACAAAATTTCTTCATATTTCTTCATATAAAATGTTTGGTCTCAAATTCAGATTTAGCATCCAAATTTTAGTCTGATTACAAATTCCCATATTCCAAGTGCTAACGAATTTGTTTTATGATGATAAATGAATTTGAAAATTTATGAATATGAATGATGACTGAGAGAGTGTACAGTACAGTTACACCCTGAACAATTTCATTGTCAAATCCCATATAACTTTCAAATTTATCATCATCATCATATTAAAATCGCAAAACTACTGGGTGTCCCCAAAAAATACTCCTGCTTGAAAAATCACCAATGTTTGATTACATGACCGATGTTCAATTTTCCTTTTTTGCCAAGTAGATCAAGGACCAAATATTTTCCCAGACATAGCTGATCTTGTAATTGGTTTAAAATTAGCAAATTCAGCTCTTTTTAGGGCTACCTGGTTTTGAATCATACTGCAAAAAAGCATTTATGCTTGCCAAATCGATTAGTTTGTGCATATAAAGCTTCTAGTTTGGTCATAAATGAAAGAAAGAAATGCACACTATCATTGGAGACCTTGATGACGATGAAGAATCTGAAAATTTTGACTGTTAAGCAAGATTGAGCTCAAAATAAGGTTTTTCAATGTGTAATTTTCCTACCTCGTTGCATCAAAAGCAAATTTTTTAGCATCTGTAAAATGTTTGGGTCTTTGACAAAACAAGTTAAAAATAAAATCTTATCAAAGGTTTGATAATCAATTGTTGGTGATATTTTAAACAGGAGTACTTTTTAGAAAAACCGGCAGGATTATGAAAAATTGAATGTAGATTAATTCTGAGTGCTGAATCCAAATCCATGGTCTAAACTTTTGAAGGAAGAATTGGTCAAAAGTTTCCACAAATGAGGCTGTTAATTGAAAAGGTGAATACTTGACAATAAAATTTATTTTTAACTTAAGATCATAATATGAATCAGCAATCAATCTTACCAGCTATGTTGGCCTTCAAGCCCTCTGCTTGTCTGTGAAAAATAATGTAAATCAAAAATCAGAATCCAGTCCATAGAATAGAAATTGGAATGTAATACAGGTTTACCATCCAAACACATTTGAAATATTATCAGTAAAACATTGCTTTGCATACCTAAAAATACAAAGCTTTGAAAATTTGGTATCTGCTTTTCTTGAAATCTGCATGCCGAAATTAACATCATTCTTATCGGAATCTTGCATATTGTTGGAGAAGCTTGGGTACTCTGCGTGAACCAAGGTAAAACGGTGGTGCAATAGGCATCAAACAAGGAAAGCATGTATTAGTGAGCCTCAAAACTGTTTGTTATTTTAATCTTTGTTAAACACTTAATTGTTTGCCAATTTTTAGTCTTATAAAAAATACACACATGAAAACTCTTTAAGGGCCTGTTTACATGCGAAACTCAAACCAGTTGAAATTTCACCCCGATCTGAATATTGGCCTGATAGCTTATTTCCCGTTACGTTTACATGCAGTTTTGCCCTGCTCTGAGATCGTTGTTGTTGTTCATTGATGTATTGAGCGCCAACAGAGATAATCTATGGCACGAAGTAAAACAATAGGCCAATTTGAACTTTGAACCTGAGACAATGCATCTCAAACTGATTTGAAAATAGTTTGCGTTTACATGGTGTTTTCAAACCGGTTTGACATTTCAAACCGATCTGAACAGGGAGTTGAGTTTCACCCGGGCTTGAGTTTTCCATGTAAAGGCTTTAAGGGCTTTGACCACACAACGAGTTCAACTCAGATCAGGGTGATATTTCGAACCGGTTTTAGTTTCTCGTGTAAACGGGCCCTAAGTTAGTTGACAGTGATACATACAGTAGCTAGCTCCAGGACTGTATATGCAAGTGTAAATTACCCAATTGTATTGATGAATTTGGCATGTGCATGGACTTTGTTAAGAGAGGAACAATAGAACTCATACACATTTTTATCCTATCTATAAACCCACTTTGCATACTGCACACAATAAACATTCCTTTTAGTTAAATACAGGCCTTATCCATATTGGAAAACATGTACGTTGTGCCAGAGATGTCCCGCATGGAACAACATCGAAAACAACAGTGGAGTGGAACAATTATTGTTTATTAGGCAGAGAGAAACAACTGGTGTGGCATAAACCTTTGCTGTTGCAAAAACAAACGTATCATCCAGCAGAGGCCTGACCAGGCTTGTACACCTCTCCTATGAAGACCTCCCCTAGGATTCCAAAGTCCTAAATTCCATGTCACAAGGAAATAAAACAACTGAAATGCGCAGGGGGGACTTCCCCTTTGTTTTGTCTCCATCATATCAATTAAAACCAAAAAACATGAACATTATCATTTCAACGCATATTCGGGAAACATAATATTTAGTTTAATTTCAACCATTACCTCCATTAAACATGAAAATTAAAGAAGTATAGTCGACTTGTGTCGTGCTGAATTGACCGCACAATGTTAGCGTGACCGTGGCCTGCCATTTGTCTGCAGTTTTTATGAGGATGGGCCTAAGTTCTTTCTTATTGCCGACAACTAACGACTTCCCTTGAAGCTCTTAGCATTTTATTTCTGCCACAAATTATCATAGCTTGTGGATTAAACATTCATTTAATGAATTCTTAACCTGATGCGAATAAAAAGGATGATAAAATAATGAGAATTATGCAAAATATTTACCTAAAAAGTTGAGCACTTGCGGCACTTGTCACCGCTGCAGACACCATTTTGGATGTGAAAGCATCTCTCCCTCGGTGCCCTGTGTGTTTAGAGGATGAACTTTGGGCAGAGGGGGACAGAGAGGGATTTCAGCTGACAAAAAGAGTTGATGATTCATTTCAATGACATGACATGTCACAGTGATGGTGGTTCTGCAATTTTTAAAGAGCCACTATCGCCCAGGGTCCTTTGCATGCACACTGCAATTCCACATTGCAGTAGTTGAATTGATAAGAAGTGAAGCTTGTGACACCTCTTCACGACGATGCTGCATGCTGGCCGCAAAAGTTAAACCACTATAACACTGCTCGACAACGCCTGCAAAATATGACGCCCACCACTTGCCCTCCCCCCCTTCTTAAGTTCATAAACAGATATCTAAAGTCTGTCTCGATTGTTTACAAGAATATTTCCTCTGTCTCTCGCTTTCCTTATTATCTCGCTGAGTCCAAGCATTGTTCACTCCTTGATGTCATCCACCCATTGCTTTTCTGATCTGCCTCTTATTCGTTTCCCTTCTACAATCCTCTCAAACGCTTACTTTCTCCATAGTACAGGTCAAAGTTATCTGCATCTGCATGCTGCTCATTCAGTCCAGTTCCCATGACTATCTAACTTCTCCACTGGTTCTTTTATTCTTTCCATTGAATCAATACCACGGGAGTAAAAAGCAATGTCTACTGTACTTGGCCTGTACCCAGTATATAAAATTAAACTGCTGATGCGTACGACAGAAAAAAAAAACAATGAATTCGATTAATGATTTGCATTTACAAGTATTTTTTACCCAGGGAGGGCGTTCAGCACATGTACATACGGGGAGGTAAGTCCGATATTTTTGGGTCAGAATATTGCCGAAAGTGATATCTTTGGGCCCAAATAAACTGAGGTTATGTTTTTGATATTTTGGGGCATCAAATATTGTCAAAATTATCTTTCTGGGCTCTTTAGAGGCAATCCAGGCCTCAATTTGCATTGTTTCAGGATCTTTTATGTTCGTTTACAGATTTCAAGGCATAAAATGAGCTGATATTTTTGGGTCGTAATGAAGCTAAACTGATATTTTTGGGTTTCCTAAAAAGTTCTCGGACTGACCCCCCCCCCCGTATGCGCATGTGCTGAGTGTCCCCCCTGGGATTTTTTATAAGAAACTAAGAACTTGAGTCATCATTAAAAGCTTCTTAGAATTGTCAGATTTTGATTACTCAGAGTTTCTTGAAAATTTCTTTAATGTAAAGCAATTTTTATGATCTGTAATATAATGAACTTGTAAGGTTTTTTAACACTCGGTAGATATTTTGGAAATAAACCATTTTTCTGGATTCGCTGGTGGATAGAGCTTTGTCACTATGGATATAGGTATGATAGAAGAAGTAATAGTGCTGTAATAGCATTAGAGGCAATAGCATTCCAATATCATTCGCGACATGCCATGGCAGCATTTTGTAACCTGGCAACAACTGCAATTCACCTTAGCATCAGGAATTCCTCACAAAATGATTTGAGCATTCATCTATGTTTGGCCCTTTTTACATCCAGTGCCTTTTGTCTTTCATGTTTGACTGGAATCTTTTATGTAAGTATCTATTATGTTACATAAGTTAGGCAGTGAAGGCAAATTGAATAAATTTGCCTATGAAAAGTTTATTTTGTTGTTTATTTCTGGCATATCTCAGCCAAAAATAGAAATAGAACAAAACCAGCCGCCAACCAACACAGTTTATTTAAACAGCTTTCTCTTTTCGGACACACGTTACCTTTTACCGTAAAAGATATTTAATTTTCAGCGACTCCAGCGGGGGAGGACATAAATGATAGTTTTCCAGTTCTTTTACCCCATATTTTGCGGAATCAACATATAATCTTGCGAGTCAAATACAAAAATTTGACACAAATTTTAACAAAACCATATCAAAAGTAACATACCAGTAACATGCAAACTTGTTTAGCTAACAACTAATCTCAAATCTTTGGTAAGCTCTAGACTGATGATATGGTCGTAGTTATCGCTATTGAAATACTGCCGGACGCTCCTAACTACGACTCATAAACAAACGCCATTATTTTGAAATGACTATACCTGCCTCGTTTCGATAAGAGCCTAGGCAGAAAAGCACAAACATTTGTAGTTTTCAAATGAAACACATTGATTTGAAAACTTAACAATAAATCAGTTAATGCTTAGCGAAAGCAGCAAAATACCTACGTACAAGATTTGATATTGTCGCCAACTGTTTTCATGGT
>REGL01000006.1:994412-1006676 GCA_004194395.1 Aurelia aurita complex sp. Pacific | reverse complement strand
TGTTAACTGTTTCATTATGAGTCCCTGTGAGCAAGGTACCGCAGGGATACAAGGGACTCATCGTCATAAGTCTACATTACATCTACTACCGGGTGTCCCAAAATGATGTATTACTGTTTGATTGCTTACATGTCCATAACCAATGAACCGATTCTCGAAAACATTGCTATATTTGATTGCCTAAAGGCTAAATTGTATTTTAAGATGTTGGTTGTGGTTTTACCACGGCGTTTTCATGTCGAAAAGAAGAACGATAAACCTGCTCAAATTCAAGCCTTGGATGGCATGAGAAAGAAACGGCCAATTTTTCCAGTCAACATTTTAGATGTGATACAAAAGACTGAACTCGTATTCGTATTATCTGAATTCAGTATTAACTGAATTCGCGTTCCCTGAACGACACATATTCTCTGAACGACATATAAGTTCAGCCTTTTGCATCACATCTAAAATGTTGACTGGGAAAGAAGGCCGTTTCTTTTTCATACCATCTAAGACTTGAATTTGAGCAGGTTTATCGATCTTCTTTTCGACATGAAGACATCGGCCTAAACCACAACCAACATCCGCAAATACAATTTAGCCTTTCGGCAATCGGATAAAGTAAAGTTTTTGAAAATTGGTTTATTGTTTATGGACATATAAGCAATCAAACCATAATACATCATTTTGGGACACCCGGTACAATCTTATAACTTTTTCAAGATTTTCCATAATAGTTGGGTTGCGTTCTTTCTGAAACACACTGTATAAATGCCGCTTTCGTCAAAGCTGTATTGGGTCGGCGTTACCTGAACAATGCAGAACAAGGGAAGAAGGACTAATGTGGTGATAGCAAGTCTGAGTAAATCTGAGAAACAGGTGTTGAATTATGGAGAAAGAAATTCAAAATCAAGAGTTGTTTCGAAAACAGAGTCGTTCAAACAGCGCTCATGTTTTTCGGACACTCTGTATACCGGATTGCTATCGGAGCATAAGTGGTAGCAATTAAACCACACGACATTCCAGTGCTTCACAGGTAAACAATTAAATGAAGATCTATCAAAGTAAGAAAGTCTATAATACCTTTGAGCGATGTTTTTGGAGAGAACGACTTGTTGCACTAGTATTTCTTTCGGATGCAACTGAAAAAAATTGTCGACATAAAAACCTAGGAAGTCCATCTCAAATTAGATATCACCTGAGATTTGCAAAACACTTCCGTTGTCGTTATTCGCAGGCACTTGTAGGTAACATCTGATTTGAGATTATAGTACTTTCAGAAAAATTATTTGTTCATAAATCTTCAAAATCGCTCCAGTATACGATTTATTGTGGCCTGTCAAAAGTGCATAGTTCATTTTGGCGCACCCGGTATGACATGACCTTTTTCTTTGCATTGAATAGCTTGAAACGAAAATTTAGCTACCCATTCTATTATTCTACCATCAGGAGTGAAAATTTGTCGATATCCTGTGACCTGAGACGGAGAAAGATAGAAGCTTAAAACCTCTCAGGCAATCACCATGCCTTGCAACCATATCTGTAAAGGTGGCCTAAATTCATACTGCATGAAAAAAACTTTGTGATATCGCTAGGTCGGCGGTATGTTGCTGTGGCTCTAGATGCGGCAATATTTCTATTTACGTGTGTAAAACAATATAATTGGATTGAATGAAATCAAAAGCTATCGCAATGCATGCCGGTAATCCAAGATCCTTAAATATAAAGTTTACCGTTGGACTGGACACGTAGTTCTTCTGGGGAAACGCGTTGTGAGCAATTAAATCACAGGTCGAGGGGCAGATCACTCCTAAGAGCTCGTACACTTTTGTAGAAAATACCAAAAATTTTCAAAAATCCCCAAAATCTTCTCAAATTCTTAGAAATCCCGAAGAAAATCCTAAAAATCTTCACAAACTCACCTGGAAAAAATTCCTGAAATCTCTCCCAGCAAACAATACAAGTTCGTAAAAATCCTTCGACAATTATTTGAAAATGTCAAAATATTTTAAATCCTTCAAAATCTTGCAAAATATCGAAAAAAATTGGCAAAGTCTTGAAAATCTTGGAAAACCTGGAATAATTTTGAAATTTCAGGAATCTTGAGAATCAAAAAAATTGAAAAATTGTTTTGGAGTCAATGGCCCCTCGACATCATGTGTGGTAAAAGAAAGAAATTGCTCAGTTGATATTCAGTAGATTTGATGCACAGCAGGATTTTGAACATTTGTCTTTCTAAAAATAGAATCAAATACAGAATATTTACCTTGTTTTGGTTTGCCATTCTTCGCTCGTTTCCCAAAGGGATACAATGGCTCTCTTGGAAAACTTCGCTCTGCAAGAAAGAGGAAACAGCTCTGAGCTACCAGATTAGTGAAAAAAGTTGAGACGCTTGAAAGCCTGTAGTTTGTTACCAATTTATCTGATCTTTTTAACTTGTTATCATTGTGTAGGTAACGCGTAAACTATAGTCTGTCTCAAATTAGATATCACCTGCAAATGCCCGCGAATAACAAGAATAGAAGTATTTTGCAAAGGAATTTTGCGTTATCGTAAATCTCAGGTGAGATCCAATTTGAGACGGACTTTAGATAATAAAAGTTAGTTGGTTAAAATAAGGAAATGCTCCTAAAAAGGAAAAACAT
Organism: Aurelia aurita complex sp. Pacific; assembly: GCA_004194395.1. NCBI lineage: Eukaryota > Metazoa > Cnidaria > Scyphozoa > Semaeostomeae > Ulmaridae > Aurelia > Aurelia aurita complex sp. Pacific. The sequence goes on along the minus strand of REGL01000006.1, from coordinate 1,004,049 downwards.
CGCCGCGGTTAATTTAGGAATTCGCTTGGCGATTAAATCACCAGTCTTCCAAATCGGTGTATCAATTCTCGTGGCCTGTCAAAAGTGGAAACATATTTTGGCGCACCTGGTAGCAGAGCCCTGTGACTAAATTATTCAAATGGGTGCCATATTCCTGATAATTTTTGAGCAAAATCCAAATTCGGAGCAAACAAAGGCACAGTTTCGTGCACAGTTTTCGACAAAAGCTTTCTGATAAAATTCTGTCCGGGAACAATTTTATCAATAAGCAGTCATGTTGTAAACCTATACAGTTGGTACCCACCAATAGGCAACACAAAGAAACTCAGACGATGGGCAAAACAATGGTTTATCGTTTTTAAGCAATACGCTAAATTGAAAACGGTGCTTCTTAATCGTAGGTACCTACTGCATGGCATTCTCTACTCACTTTCTTTAGCTGTTCGCTTTTTGGCTGGATCACTCTCACATCTGCCCTCGTTTGTCCATGCTGAGACCTAATGATAAGACAAAACAAAATTAATGTCCATAATTAACATTCAACATTAACATTGTACAACTGCAAACTTTCACGAATAAGCATATCTAAGCAGTTTTGCAGTCAATGCAAGCGAAGCATTGGGGAAGAACCATATTGGCTTCAAGAAAATATTTTTAGGAGGAGAACATTTCAAGAGGTTTGTTTTGATTTTGCAATAAATTCTCATAAGGAGCAAATAAATCGATTCTGCGGAGTCTCATCAAAAGGAGCAAAAGTCTAAAAAGAATACGAAACTGTACCATAGAAAATATTTTTAGGACGAGAATAGTTCAAGAGGTATGTTGTGATTTTGCAATAAATTCTCACAAGGAGCAAATAAATCGATTCTGCTGAGTCTCATCACAAGGAGCAAAAGTCTAAAAAGAATACGAAACTGTACCATATCTAGAGTCTGCTATTGGATAAATTACCGTGAATATGTATTCTGTATTTGGAAGAAGTCTCCGAGAGGTACAGGTTCTGTCTATACCAGTGTATATGACCTAAAATGAATGGAATATTAGTCTAAGAAGAAAGTCTCTATGGAACTGAGAATAAGATAGTAAAACGCAAAACACCCGGTATTGTATGAGTCAAGAAAACAATCCCCGTTTGAAGGCCATGGCTGTCTAGATATCAATAACATATCACTGGCAAATATATCATTCAACGAGGGACATGTTAAAATCCATTTTAAAAGTTAGCTGACTGATATTGGCCACTCCGTTCTGAAATTATGAGGGATTTTCTCAGGAAAGTACCTCCAAGAAACCATCAAGGCTTGCCTAAAATCACAAACAAATTTTGCTAATATTTCTGCCTTACAGTAATGACTTCAACGAGCTTCAGCACATGTTGTCCTCTTTGGGAAGATGAAATCGCCAGGAATGGTGCTACTACTGGGTGAGCCAGAAAAAAGTTCCCACTTTCGAAAATTCGTAGCACAACAAGTCCTTCATGGATTTAAATGATTCAAATTCTTGTTAAAAGCCAAAAGATCAAAGTATTTTTGTGATTTTTCTCGTCTTCTTACGAGCACTGCAAATATAGGTAAATTCAACTTTGCAAAAATTTCATGTTTTCAAAATGACTGAAAAAGGGCCTAAAACACTTGATCAAATCGTTAAGACTCTCCTCACACAGAACAATACACACGGGCGTTTCACCTCTCTCAAGAGTAATAAGACATAGATTCTCAAACAGATACTAAAGATTTTCAATGCCATGGCAATAAATCTGCAGACGATATCTCTCACCTACGAGATATTGCTTTTTCTCTGTTGTTCTGAGCGAGGAGTCTTTTATGATTTGATCATGTATGTTAGGCATTTTCCAGTCATTTTGCAACCACAAAGTTTTTATAAATTTGAATTTACCAATTTTTCCAATGCGTGTAACAAAGCGAGAAAAATCACAAAAATACTTCGATCTTTTGGCTGTCAAGCAAATATTGATTCATTCCAATCCATCCAGTACTCTTGATGTTATGAATTTTCAAAAGTGGGAACTTTTTTCTGGCTCACCCGGTATGCTCCCAGAGATGACACCTTCGTCCTCCCGAAGGGATAACATGTGCTAAAGCACGTAAAAGTCATTGATGTAAGGCAGAACATTTGATCTTAATTCTTGGCCTGTGTTAAAGGTTTCTTGAAGGGGCTTTCTTGAGAAAATCCCTCACAGTTTTAGAATGGAGTACCCAATTTCAGCCAGGTACATTTTAACATTTATTTAAACATGTCCATTATTAAATGTTACATCTGCCAATATTGTCGTCTTGATATAGCCTGGGGAAGAGTGGCCTTCAAACGTGGATTGCTTTTTCTACCCATCTGGTAGACGCATTGTTTCTTTCTGCGTTAAAATTAATCATGGTAAACTTTCTGAATTTATCAATGTAAACAGTTTTATTTCCACAAAACTTTCCAACAAAGAATAAAAATCAACTCACTTCATCATCCATTTTGACTTCATAATAATTTATTCTCCCAAGGGGTTCCTCGGGGGGATTCCATTGTACAAGTATTTCATTACGACCTAATGCATGTAGGGTAGGTTTTGGAGGTGCATGCTCGCCTGAAAAATAAGAAAATTGTCGGTTGGTAAAGCATTGGACAAATGTACAGCGTGTTCCTTTCTAATGACCTCAACAAAAATTTCTCAATTTGATTCTTCAGTTCATCCATAAGCCATGGGCGATTCTGACACGTGAAGAATGTTTTAAATCAATTAGAACGCTTACCTTAGTGTTTTTTCCTGTGTGCTTTGAATTCTCCTCGCGGCCTTCTATTCTGCTAGGTCTATTCACAGGGACCCCAGGAAATTGAATACCCCCCAGTGATAAAGCCCCGTAGCCTTCTTTGCGATAACAAAGCTATGACATAATGCCGAAATCGAAAGCGAGGCGCATGAAGAAAAGAAGAGAAAAGAGAAGAAAAGTCTTTTCTTCTCTTTTCTCTTTCGGCGCTCCACTCCTCTCTTCTTTTGTTCACGCGCCTCACTTTCGATTTCTGTTTAAAGGCATTACGTCATAGCTTCGCAATCGCAAAGGAGGCTACAGGGCTTTATCATTGGGAGGGGGCGTTATTCAATTTCCTGGGGTCCCTGTGGTCTATTTGCAGATTACAGCATGTTCGTAATTGTTGCTGCGGTTGTTACTTGATAGAGTCATGGTTCTCAAGCAGGTCTTCTAATAAGCAATGCTTAACCACAACAACAATGACGAACATGCTGCAATCTGCAAACAGACCTAGCCAAATCGAAGGCTGCGAGGAGAATTCAAAGCACACATGAATAAACACTAAGGTAAGCGTTCTTCAAGTGTCAGAATCGTCCATGGATAAACCTGATCAGTTTGATTAAAATCGTTCCAACTTTGGATATGCGTGACGTAACTGCAAGGTCGCTGTTCGTACCAATGTTTCTTTTCATTTGTAAAGTCTGTTGGCTAAAAGATGGAAGACCGATCTACTCAAAGATTCCAAGAGGGTTTTTTCCGCCAGTAATGTTTCCTTATCACTAACTTGGCCTGACATCTAATGTGAAGAAGTATTTAAAGGCACACTGTCGTGACACTGATTGGATGAATAAGACAATAACAAAGAATCAGATTAGGCAAGCTTCAGTAATTACGCTGTACACTGAAATTCATGAAGACGATAGCGATCTGACTCCCTTTATACTCGAAACAAAGTATGATCCAAGGAGATAAAGGTTTGGTAATTATTTAGAGGCGAGGTCTTTGTTAGTGATTCCAACATCACGACTAGCCAATCACAGCCACGACAGTGTGCCTTTAATCGTTTTTCGTAATTAGTCATCACGTGTATGGCATGCAGTACAAAGAGTTGGCGACTCTCCTCACTCTACGTGGCAGGTTCGGCAGAGCGATGACTCGAACTACCAAACTTCAGATTGGTAGTCATGCGTGCTACCACTGAGCCATCCCCGCATATTGTTGACTGATAACACATTAACACTGAACTATTTCCACATCGAGAAAAGGCAAATGCAGCGCTCGAACCCTAGAACAGGGCTACAAGGTAGGAGGGATCGAACAAGACATTAATGAGAAATGCATGAAGAATAACCTAGACAGCTAATAACTACTTACGCAAATCAACCGTGGCACAAACCAAATCTGCTTTATCTCCTTTGCCTACTGACGTCAAAGCATATATCTGGAGAGGTAGAAATGACAATGCTGATCGAAACGTTTACAAAGTTGTACTATATTTCTGAATTTTCTTTACATTCTTAGATGTCTAGGTGAATTGGCTCTTTAATGGTCTAAATTTCACTGCATATACTTTTGCAATTCAATGCTCTGCGTTTTTATTAGCAGATTAAATCAGTTTTTTCAGAAACATGCAACTCCATATGATATGCTCTTTAAAATTCCAGATGGTTTTCATTTACCTGTCCTCCATCTGGAATAACCCCTCTAGCTTTCCCTTAACCAAGTCAGCACGAGGTTAAAGGAAAAGTCTACATTCCTCTTTAAAAAATTCTGGCTGTCGGAACTCTCTATCGCTAAAGAAGACTCTATCCGTAACAGTAAACTACGTACTTATAAAACCTTTAAATCTAGGCTGAAACTAGAACCTTGTTTAACCAACAATTTATGCTTTGAAAAAAAGACAGGCTCTTTGTAAATTCAGGTGCATTGATCATACTCTCTTCATTGAGGTTAGGGGGGGGGGGCACAAAGGTCTGGCAGTCGAGGAGGGACAATGCGAAATGTGTACATTAGGTCTCGTCAAAGACGAAACCCATTTTTTGATAACATGCCCCAATAACTTAAGAACTATACTTGTAGCTTTATCTAATGTCGACTGTTTACCTGCAAGCTTACAGTTTTCTAAAATCATGAGTAGCACTGACCTAAATATCACACATGCCCTAGCCAAATTCATTACTGAAGCAAACAGTCTCAAACGAGCTTCTTCTGGGGACAAATAACTGGATCTTCCAACACCAAAAAAGTATTTTCATTATAGTTGGTTTTTCCCATTGCATTTTGTTTTTGTTTCCTTTCGTTAGTTAGTTCTATTTGTCTGTAGCTTATTGTGTTTCATTGCATGGTTTGGTGTGGAACTGCCAGACGCCTTCTTTTCTTTTGACTATTTGTGTGTTGCTTTCTTGTTTTGTTTTGTCCCTTGTATAGTTGTATTCTATTTTTAATATGTCTTGAAGTTGTATTTGCAAATTGTAAGTACCGTTCTTGGTGTAGGCCAGATGACTTTGGATCTTCTTACACCAAGAGCGGTACGGTAGTAATATATTTAGGTTAATTAGTTTTAATTTATTATGAATAGAAAAAAATGTGTTTTAACGTTTTGCTGCCATGCCTTGTAAAATTAGGTAGTGCATTTTAGCATTTATGATGATGATCATCATTACCTCAAAAGTATACTCCGTGCTGGGAATCAGATTTATAAATATGTGAGATAGATCCTTCGTTTCCGTGAAACCAGCTTTCCCTAAAGAGAATTCAAGAAAAGTTAAATAAAAGCAGAACAAATGCGATACAATATCCGGTGGACTACAAAGAACTTGAACCATTTGAAAAATGTGGGTAATATCGCAAGTAAACAAGGAATTTTCATTGACACCTAGATACAAAGGGATGTGTGATTGCAGACAAAGGGAATTCCATGCTCGGTTGGTCAAGACATAAACAAAAACAAAGTAGGCCGCAAAAATTGCCCCGAAACCCAGGTCGCTAGCTCGCTCGTTGTGCATTTCAGAAATGGTTTTTAATAGCAAATATTAGCACATAACGAAAGAAGAAGGGTGTATCTAAACTTCTGCCTGGGGCATTTTATTTTATTCGAACAGAAGCTGAGCATTAAGTGTTTTAATTACACCTAAAAAGTACGAGAATTGAATCCCCTCACAATTGGCTTCTGCATAACATAAATAAAATGCCGAGGCAGAAGTTTAGATGTATCCTTCTTCTTTCGATATGTGCTTATATTTGCTCTTAAAACCATTTCTGGAATGCGCAACAAGCGACCTAGCGACCCGGGTTTCAGGCAATTTTTGCGGCTTGCTTTGCTTTTGTTTATGTCTTGACCAACCGAGCATGGAATTCCCTTTGTCTGCAATCACAAATTGCATTGTATCTTTTGTATCTAGGTGTCAATAAAAAGTAGCGAGTCCTATTGTAACATCATCTGTCCTTGTTCCGCAAGTATGGAATGAATCAAAGTTTAATTGATAGCCGAAAGTCTGAAGTATTCTTTTGGGATTTTTCTTCTACACGGATTTTGTTTATCTTATTCAAAAGCTGAGGAGAAGGCATTGCAATTCTCGCGTATTCAGGGCTTAAATGAAACGACAAACAAACAGCTCCTGAATCAAATAAACAAAATCCGCCAGACAGGACTTTAGATTTACTCTTCTTCTCTCGTTATGAGCACGTAACTTCTCTCAACAACCACCTTTCGCGTGCACAAGGCAAGAGATTGCCCTACTGGTCTCAAGGCAACTTTTGCGGCTTTGTTTGTTTTGCATTACTAGTTGAGAGAAGTTCCTTTGTCTGCAGTCGCTAATCGCTTTGACTTGAGGTGTCAATCAAATGCAACTGTTGATATTGTGTTACAAAATCTGCCCTTGTTCGTCGAATCGAGGTGTCAATCAAACGCAACTGTTGTTATTGTATTACAAAATCTGCCCTTGTTCTTCGAATCGAGGTGCCAATCAAACGCAACTGTTGCTATTGTATTACAAAAATCTGCCTTTGTTGGCTGTACGATTTTTCAAGCAGTGGAAGCATTTTCTGACTCGTCCAGGACTTAAATCTCTAAGCGATCAAGCAGAATTCGATTAAAATTCATGTTTCATATACATTGCCAGCTTTTTTTCAGTAATTAATTTTGAATGGGCAGGAAGCATTTCTGGCTACTGAAAGCTAATTGAAGCCCACTGTGCATGCCGCATCCAGGCATAGGACCCCTAGTTTAACGTCCCTTCCGACGGACGGCGAGTTGAGTTGCGAAGTCAAGCCTCCCAGGTCACCCATCTGGTGTTTGACCTCACTCGACCGAGCTTAACTTTAGTCACCTGACGGAAACTGTATAAGCCGCTCGGCCACTCACCCAGCTAACAGTATGCTTGATTTTACACACCTGGTTGATAAATTTGATATCCCTTAACAATGCCATTTGGTGACTCAGGAGGATCCCATCCAATTTTCATTTGTGTCGTGGTTCTTCCTAAAACACGAGCGTTCTGTGGAGCACTTGGCACTGAAAGTGAAAGCAGATATATCAAGATAAAATGAAATGCAACCTTGGAGAGGAACGAGATCTCAGAGCATTTTTCAGAGAGTAGTTAAAGGCAATCTATCTCATAAATAATTGGCTGAAGATTGCTTACGGGGATAAAAGATTTGCATGGCAGGATTAACAGAAAAGAATTGGAGAAGAGATCGTTTCGAATTGAACTGAATTTTTATCATGCTAAAAATTCAAAGAGTCTGGGCTCTAGCACCTTTCCTTTGTCTGAGCTTTGTTCTCGAAACCAATCACCTGCGTGGCAGAGCTCCTTTAATCATCGATAACTTCACTTACAAATGTCTCAGTCTATACATGTTTTCATTGGCTGTTGATTTTGCTGTGCACCCGTTGCAAACCAAAAGTGCGAGCATGCAAGGGCTTCATTTTGCGAGTTAACGATTGAAGTTTGCTGTTTTCAACCGTTCTCAGTAGAGACAATGCACACACTGAATATCAGCTAACAAATGAATGAAAATAACGAGAGAAAGGCCAAAAGACGAATCAAACTTGCCTATGTATCAACTGAAACATTTGTAACTTTATTTGAATAAAATCATCGATGATTTAACGAACTCTCCGGAAATGTTCTGAGATCCGAGGTAACTTCGTGCCATAGGGAACAGTGCTTCTATTTTCAACGGGGATCATGCTTTCGCTTGCGTTCGATTCAAAACTCTTTCTACCAAGTAAAAAGTTTATCCCATCAACCCTATAGTGGTTGGGCTATCTGACACGTCCTATTTAGGTTGGGGGGGGGGGGCAAACCACGGTCCTGTAAAACTATTGACCAATAGGTAGGGCAACCAGAGTTGACGTTCTAATAGCTCCAAGCATGTACTGTAAAAAATTAAACTTGACTTAAAACTAGCCATCATCATTGNTCAGCTAAAAAATGAATGAAAATAACGAGAAAAAGGCCTGAAGACGAATCAAACTTGCCTGTGTATCAACTGAAATATTTGTAACTCTATTTGAATAAAATCATCGATGATTAACTAACTCTTTGCAAAATGTTCTGAGATCCGAGGTAACTTCGTGCCATAGGGAGCAGTGCTTCTACTTTCAACGGGGATCATGCTTTCGCTTGCGTTCGATTCAAAGCTCTTTCTACTAAGTAAAAAGTTTATCCCATAAACCCTATAGTGGTTGGGCTATCTGACACGTCCTATTTAGGTTGGGGGGGGGGGGCAAACACGGTCCTGTAAAACTATTGACCAATAGGTAGGGCAACCAGAGTTGACGTTCTAATAGCTCCAAGCATGTACTGTAAAAAATTAAACTTGACTTAAAACTAGCCATCATCATTGCTTACATCAGCATTTATATTTGCGTGGTTAAGGAAAGCAGCAAAATCAGCCAAATCAAATTTGGAGCAGAATTCCCGTCCAAACATGAAAGTTATGATAGAAGAAGTTACAAAATATTGAAATCTTGCTATTTTCTCGCAAAAAGTTAGATTTTAGAATCTGCAATTTGACAGTGTCAATCCAGGAAATTGCCTCCTTCCCTTATTTGTAAAAATATGAAAATATGAAAATTTACTAGTAGCTGCATAACAAGCAGCCGCAAAAGTCGACAAAGTTTCATAGTAATAATCTTTCTACTTGCAGACTTATGAAAAAAATTTCCTGACGGAGGGGAATATTTGTCCCCCAATCAAAATAGGGTTAAGACAGGGGGACTGCGTACCTGATTCAGGCATTGAAAACGCGACAGCTTCGCTGATGGGACTTTGATCACCCTCTGTTGAAGTTTGCAATTTGCATGAATAATTCTTGGTTGGCTGAAGATTTTGAAGCTCAAATGAAGTTTCAAGTCCACAATAAACTTCTGATTCATCAGGGTCGACTGTAAGAACAAGAAAAACATGTCAATTAATTGATACAAGATCATCATTTGAATTGAGATACATAGTTGGCCTAAATTCGCTTGAATTAGCTAGACATTTTTCCAGTCTACAGGGTGTCCCAAAAAAATTGCGCCCTGTTTGTCTCAAGATTGCGACAAAATGGCAAAAGATTCTCGCCAAACTTTTGCATTATGGTGCTCTTCAGATGTTCAATTAAATTTGCTACCATCCCCATAAAAATCCGTTGAAAAATGATGGAGCTATGACCAAATTTGCGCGATGACTGAAACCACCGGTCGGACATTTTGTCTTAGTATTTTGCAGCGATAAATAGCTTCATGGACTGAAAATGAGACAGCAGCATCCAATGTCATAGCTCTCATGAAAATTCCGATAATCCTCAGAGAGTTCCACTATTTCTGACCTCGCAGAAATTATATCTTACCTCACGTGAAGATACTTATCACTGCAAAGTAGTAAGACAAAATG
>REGL01000006.1:973679-993007 GCA_004194395.1 Aurelia aurita complex sp. Pacific | reverse complement strand
TATCTTTTTTACCCATGGTAGCCCCTCAATAATAGTAATTGATTTACAGGGGGCCATGCTAAAAACTTACAAATAACTACTAATTTACAATAAAAACGAAATTTGCTATAAAACCTAAACCTAAACTAATTACAATTTGCCATATGTAAACGAAAGGAAACAGAAAAGAATTGGTGAATGAAATTCATGGTTGCAACTCCTTTTTAAACGATCTCAGGGTTGAAGTGTTTCTGATCTCAGGGCCAAGATAGTTCCAAAGCTTGGCGCCTCGGTACGCGAAACATTTCTGCCCCCCTGCCGATTTTAGTAATGGCAACCTGGAACGACGACCTTCTTTCAAACACTCTACCAGCTATTATGAAAAATGTCAACTCAGCTGCGATATTTAAAAGAATTGTCAAAGAATGGAATAGGCAAAACTGACTTGTTAAATTTACAATTAATGACAACAAGAACAAAGGCGATAGTGAGGATCCCAATTCTGACTTTCACTTCTTTAATATGGTAAATAATTGGTTTAAATTAGTTTGTAAGTGGATATTGTACCAACTGTAAATAATTCTATAACAATGATAATAAAGCTTACAGGATACCTATTTCTGTTTGAATCGAAAGACTCCAGTCACAAGAAATATTTTCCACTTACATAGCAAAAGTTTATAGGTCACTTCTAGGCCACTCTTAGGGTTCACGGCATTCCACTGAACGTTCGCAGTTGTAGAGCTTTCAACTGGGAAAGAAGAGGTTTCTTTAGTTTTACTAAGATATCTACAAGGTCTAATTAGTATAAAGTAACATCGAATAAAGAAGCAAATATCTGTTATCAGATTTGCTCTTGTAGGATTAGAATGCTCACTTCCATTGAGTCATACCGTAACTATCTTGAGGCATGACTGATTTTATTGAAATAAATATCTTCATGTAATTTAGGCTTTTTTTGCTACAAAAAGATTGGTGATTCATTCAAGTCAGTTCATAAGGCCTGATTTAAACATCGCATTTTTGCCGTGTTGAATAGAACTGTACTAAAAACGGCAGAGTCTGCCGTGCTAAAAATTTGATGTAAACATCGTCTTTGCCGTGTCGGATCGAAAATAAATATGTTGAAATGGCTATTTTTCAAAATCATATCTTTAATGCGCAAGTGCAGTGGCTGATCACACGTAGAAACAGCGGACCATGGCTTAGAACTGTTTGATTAAACGCTGCAGAAATACAATGTTTGAATCAAGTGGCGTTTCTGCCGTGTAACTCAACAGAGCTTGTGAACTCCTGCCGTTTAAAAACATTTAAAATGGCTGATTATTAAATATCGTTTTCATGTCAAATTTGATTGACATTTGGGAATTTTTAGCAGTAACTATTGAATTAGACATGGTATGGTAAAAATACGATGTTTAAACTATGCCGAACTGATGATGGAAAAAAGACTCCAAGATTAATTTATTTGATGATATGTATCTTACTTTTCACAGTTGGCTTTGTTGGCTTGCCAAGATGTTTCAGCATTTCCAATGTAACTTCAATTTCCTCTTTGATATCATCCTTTAAGCCTTCTCTCTTCACTGTATCCTACGAAAATTTTTTCATGTTGCTACAAAAAAGTAGTGTATAAACGGGGTAATTCAAAAAAGTGCTTAGCTCTCGCAATATCTATCAAATAGCTATAAACCAATCATACATGTGCTGCCAGCATGTAAGCTTAGATAAGAAAATTTAATTTGTCAAAATCGGTTGTATACCGGATGAACCAGAAAAAAGTTCCCACTTTTGAAAATTCATAGCATTAAGAGTTGAATTGGAATGAATCAATATTTGATTGACAGCCAAAAGATCGAAGTATTGTTGTGATTTTTCTCGCCTCCTTACAAGCACTGGAAAAATTGGTAAATTCAAATTTAGAAAAACTTTGTGGTTACAAAAGACAAAATGACTGAGAAAGGCCTAAAATACTTGATCAAATCATAAAGGACTCCTTGCTCAGAACAACAGAGAAAATGCCATTTCTCATGGGTGAGAGATATCATTTGCACAGTTATAGCCATGGGATTGAAAATCTTTAGTGTCTGTTTGAGAATCTATGTCTTATTACTCGTGAGAGAGGTGAAACGCCCGTTCGTGTTGTTCTGTGTGAGGAGAGTCCTAACGATTTGATCAAGTGCTTTAGGCCCTTTCTCAGTAATTTTGCAAACATGAAATTTTTGTAAAGTTCCATTTACCTATAGTTGCAGTGCTCGTAAGAAGACGAGACAAATCACAAAAACACTTCGATCTTTTGGCTTTTAACTCGAATTTGAATCATTCAAATCCATGAATTACTTGTGGTGATACGAATTTTCGAAAATGGGAACTTTTTTGTGGCTCACCCGGTAGTTACCAAATTAGAATTGGTTCTACAAAATGCTTCGTCTAAAAATCCATGCTTCTTTGATTTGCTAGTAATCTAGCCAGGATTAATGTTTATTTGGCCAGGACTTTAGGCATGATTTCTCAATAACGAAAACAAACCAATTCACAAAGCAGCTTACCTTTAAAGCGCCCTTGACGAGCTGATGATCTCGTAGAGCAAGGCATCCTTGCTTTTTGCTGGATAATGTTCTCAAGGTCCTGTTGAAATATATCAATTACTAATCCAAATAAACAAACCAAAACAAAACAAATCGATTAAGCCCACTCTGAAGTCACATGCTCTCCTTTTTATTCTGTAAGTAATTCATAGACAGCTGAAGGAATACGCGTTCACTATTTTGAATTGGTCTTAAGAAGTTTCAAAATTGAGAAGCTTCTTTGTTACGACAATTCAAAAACTCCAAAGTTGAAAACTACAATTGGCTATATCTAGATTGCCCCAGCCCTGTTCCAGCTAGGCTGCTTTTAACTCGTTGATTTACTTGAAAGAGAATCGACACGTGCATTTTCATTATGTAGCTTAAGAAACAATGTGCATGTAGGCATTCTCTCTAGTCTCACATTACATTACAGCCCTGAAGAAGTCCTGCATGGCAGGACGAAATATTGGCATAAAATTTATTCAACCATTTGCTGTTGTTGTTGTTGGATTGCGGTGTTTCTGCCTTTAAACTTGTTAATTTATTCGTCACCGCAAGCATCTTCGGATCCGACAATCAACGCTGGTATCGTGGACTTTCCTTTTTCAAATCATTCTCTCTAGCCTATTTGTATCTACAACTCAATATATCTATGTAATTTCCTCTTAAGCAAAAGAACAATCCTTACATGGCTGCAAACCAAGCTGTTTCTTCATCTTCTGTGTTTAGCAATGAAGCTAATCTTAGAAGCATCTTTTCATTGGCTGTATGACTTAATAATCTTGACACACCATCACTGCTCCCTGCAATACAGCTGAATGCAAAACAAGCATTTTTGTTGCTCCCTGCATCTCCAGAACACAGCATCTCTGTTAGTTTCGATAACTGTGGGGAAGAGACAAATTAGAAGATTAATGGGTATGTTAGATAATACTTTAAATCAGGCATTCATCTTACAGCCTTCTACATCGTTTCTTCTGTATTTTTACATAGCATCAAGGTAGTTTATGATGCTGAGAAGCTAAGCTTATCGAAGCAGCGTCTCGTGGCTCCTTTAGCCTGGAATTACAGGGAGTTCGCGACTCTCCTCACTCTACATGGAGGGTTCAGCAGGGCGAGGACTCGAACCACCGACCATCAGACTGGTATTCAAGCGTGCTACCACTGAGCCATCCCCGCGCTACATCGTTACAGTTTGGTCAACACTTACAGCTACAACACAAAACATACCATCTTAGCATTTTGTATCCAAACTTTCCTAATCAATTACCTTTCAAACGAAGAAGAACACAGTTTACAAAAAATATCTTTTTCCAAAGAGTTAAGAACCATACAAGCCATGGCCTCCCTCACCCTTGACGCCACTGCTTCAGGCCCTGTAACCACCAAGTCTCTCAAAGTAACGTTTATATTTGTATGGAAATCCTGTCTCGCATTAGATGTCAGGTATGAGGTATGATAATAAAAACGCACACACAAAAAGAGTTTTTCTTGAGACATTTGTTTTTGAGTCATTACAGCACCAAAACCTGACATCTAATGTTCGGCATTCTCCAGTAAGGTATTTTTCGTTTATGTCAGTAGCATTAATGTAAAACTGTATGCAGTTTAGCTCTTAATCTTTATTTAACGCAATGGGGTAGTCAGTCTATTGCTCCTCTTGTAGTATTGTTAAGTAGTTTGTAGGTAAAGTAATCTGTAGCATGGATTGTAAATTTTCAAAGGTAAAAAAAACTAATTTAGCTCATTTTAGAGAAAAAGCGAAATACATTTGCCATATTTCATGAAAGTAAACGACGTCGACAATATATATGGGAACATACGCATCTGCAGCAGGTTGCCTTGAAACAATCCTTTTGCCTTGTTTTAGATTAGAAATAACAATCTATTCCAAAACAGGGAAATAATACTCATTCTTTTTGAAAATTGGAAACAAGCCCAGTATTTTTATGAAAAATAACAAACGTAGAAGAGAAATACCTTGGAGTAACACAAAGAAAGATGTACCATGAGTCATATGTATCCCCCGAACAAAATTCATATGGGCTTACCTCCCCTCTTTCCCAAGCTATAGAAGTCAGATGAGATGCTGTACCGGTTGAGTCAATAAAAAGGCCCAGTGTTTGAAATAATGCTGCTACCTGACTTTCAAAACGATGCCCAATTAGTTTCAGTAATTCACCCGACTGTAATCGGTAATTCCTTCCCGTCGATATAGGAGATTTTCTGCCGAAAGCCCCTTTCGATTTCCCTTTGTCTTTCTTCCCAGCGATTATGAAACTTAACATTCATTCATGTATTTGTCCTCTTTGGAGAATGAATTCCCCTGAATAAACTATTCATACCAAGGGGAAGACTTTCTTTCCCAGACTTTCTCACGTGCTAAAGCGTGCTCAAGTCATTGCTATAAGGTAAACATTTTTCGAAGCTCACGATTTTAACATATTTTTTAAGGTTTCTCGAAGGGACTTTATTTTAGAAAATCGCCTGTAAAATCTGCACGGAGCAACCGATTTCAGCCAGGAAAAATTCAGTTATTGAACATGTTAGCTATTTAATCAGATATTGCAAAATGTAATTGCTTATATATCCAGGGAGCAGTAGCCTCTCAAATACCAGGCCTTTTTTAACTCACCTGGTATATGTCTAAAAATGTGTTGTGCAGCGTGCAAGGTCATAGTTCAATAAGGGCGTCAAAAGTAAAAAAGCGCAATTCTAGTAAATCCGCTTGGACAAAGTACAAGCAACGCCAAATATCCATTTCTGTTTTGACATGCATATGATTTCTAAGGCACAATTTAAAACGTAAAAATCAATGGAGTGTTTTCCTAGATTTAACTTGGATTTAAATTCAACTGTAACTTAACTGTTTAGAATTAACTATGACAAAAGTAAACATTCTTTTATCTCACACTTGACAGTGAAAATTTCAATTCAACAGATCCAACGAACAAATGTCAATATTTATACATCCACTGAGACATAGTAATTATAACTGTGCGATAACTTTTGCTTTGTTGTTTCACCGGATAACTTTTTATTCACGTCTTATTTATATTTACCAAACGCCTGGCTAGCTACACAGTTAACAGAAATGAGAGACCTACCGTTACGTCAAAATCATAATGGTTTGTTATGAGAAATTATAGAGCGAGGCAAAAGTGTTTCCACAACTTATCCAGTCATTATGTAAAACTTTGCAACAGAATCAGAAATTTCCAGCACTTTCGTCTGGACATCCAACCTTTTTCAACTGTACCGGTTAACACAAGAAAAAAGTGAGACTTTTTGAAAAATCACCAAAATTTGATCATCTTACCGATCATGTTAACTTTCTTTTTATGTATTCGTGTGAGTCAAGGACAAAATAAGTTTGATAGATGATCGTTATTCCGTTCTATTGGGAGCTAGATGACGAAATAAAGGCAAGAAAAGAACAACAATTTTCGAGAAATACTTTGCTACAAAATATCCTGTTTTCGCCAATAGACTGTCCTTGGAGCATCAAAAGCAAAAATTTCATCATCTATAAATGTTTCTGGGTCATTGACAAAACCGAACAAGTCAGAAAGTAAATTTCATCAAAGGTTTTATAATCTTTTTTTGGTGATTTTTAAACAGGAACACTTTTTTGGGATACCTGGTACATGGTAAAAGAATGTTGTCAAGGACGTAGGCAAACAATCTTAATGGTTTCTCAGGGCAAAATTTCAAAATGATAATCAATTCCTGTGACTTTGGAGTATGATTCAAATTTACCTAGCTTGTAAAAGAAGAAATTCCCAAAAATTCACAGCAATTGGAAGATTTTGCAATATGTCTAGATTAGTTTGATCCTTGATACAAATGCACAAAAAGAAATTTCAAGATCAGTGATGTAGGATGATGTAATCAAATTTTGATGCTGACAGATACAAAATGTTTACCCTTTTTGGGGTATTTAGGCAAAATTAAAAGGTGCAATAATATTAGAAATAAGATGCTAGTTTCATATAGTTACCATAAGATCGGACTTCTTCAGCATTAACATATGCCGTCTCCCTGATTCCATGTCACACAGTCTGCCAATTGCAAAAGCTGCATTCATACCTCTACCTGGCAAAAATGAAAATTCTAAAATAGGATGCATTTCACTGACGGTCTAAGATTCTTTGAGCTATTTTCACTCAGTTGCCAGCAGGACTCAGCAGACTAAACTGTCTTATTCCCGACACAGAACATCAGCTGCTTTTTGTCATCCTTGGCATTTTTGAAGGACAAAGAAAGTGCTGTTTTGAAGCAACCATTTTTTCTACTTTCGTGTGCCATAAATCAGCAACCATCTGTCAGATTTACTAAAACAAGGTCTCAAACTTTAAATTGAAGCCTATCCAAGGAAAGAGTATCAAGAGTGAAACAATAGAACAAAAAATCTCTCCGCAGCAGCCACACAATCAGAGACACCCTGTAAATATTCAAGTCATTAAAGAGCCATTGTCACCCAGGGTCCTTTGCGCACCACGGGGAAGAAAACATAACACAACATAGCTTGCTTGCAGAAAGAGGGAAGATGCGATAGCAACCAACCTTTATGGATCACTGGGAAGGGAAATGAAAATGAAAGATCTACATTTAACATTAAAGTTTCATTGAAATCCTTGTGGAGTATTTGCATCAAGCTTCGCAGCCATATCGTATTCATGCAAACGACTGTGTTTGGTTCCTATTATGTCTTTACAGGCTGTTGCGCCTGTAAATGCAGACTCCCACGCTTTGAGCAACACAAATCCAGCGAATGAGTCCTATCCCTGTGTATCTTATCAGCCTTAGCGATTGTTCATATTCAGACAGGTGGAACCAATGACTACTACAACGCAGATCCATATTTCCCGCTTAGGCCACATTTGATTTTCAGATAATCTGAAATTACAACGTGCCCGCAAAGGAGCCTGGGTGACAATCGCTTTTTAACTAAACTGTCATCTTACCTGCGTCATCAATACCAAGACAGTTGACAAGCTGCAAAAGTAATTTTCTTGTGTCTCTTCTGTTCAGAATTCTAGCACACCCTTCTTCTTCGATTGTCAGCCTTACGGTAAGAAAGTTAAATCTAATCATTTCGCAAAGAGAACCAAATCAGAATTCAAGGTTTTGAATGGCGTTTCATTAATATGCTACCCAAAATTTGTACATAATGTCTGTTGGCAGCAAATTTTTGGACAAAAATCTTGGGTGCTTCTTCGTCGAATTTCGGAACATTTTGGAGAAATTTCGGACAAATATGAGAAATAACCTAGATACAGTTCAACTTGTTTCCTTCATAACAAAATGTTACAAGCTTACAGTTCGCTTTATTACAAGTTCTGAAGGAAGTCCTAATTGTGTTTATTTGATTCAGAAGCCGAACAGAAGGCATTGTAATTCTCGCGTATTTTGGTCTTAAATGAAGCAATTACAAATCAGCTCCTGAATCAAATGAACAAACTCTGCCAGACAAAACTTAGAGTTACCCTTCATCTTTCATTATAAGCACATAACTTCTCTTAAAACCACCTTTTGCGTGCACAAGGCGAGAGTTTGCCCTATTGGTTTCGGGGAAAACTATGCGGCTTTGTTTGCTTTGAATTACTGGTTGAGAGAATTTCCTTTATCTGCAGTCGCTGATCGCTTTGAATTGAGGTGTCAATCAAACGCAACTGTTGTATTACAAAATCTTCTCTTGTTTTTCAGTAAAGCGTCTTTAATTCTGGATATTTTCAAGACCATTGCTGCTGACTCGAATACCATGACAAAGGAGCATTCAAAAACATATTACCTTGCAATAATAAGAGCAGCATTGCTGGCAGTCCATATGTCATCATTTACCAACAAAGATGCGATTTTTGTCAATGTGTCATCAAGAGTGTCTTTCCTCAGCATCCAAGACCTTCCTTCGACAGTCTCGGCCTGTATATGAAATAAAATTAATCAGGTCAATTGCGCTAGGGGTTGAGGGAGGGGGATGATAACTCCCAATATTAATGAAAACAATAATCTTTTGTTCAAAATTATTTGAATAAACAATGCATCTCATCTGAAACAATAGTTTTAACAACTATCTTCTCCAATATTCACCATGAAGTGTTTAGGAGATGATGCAGCATTCCAAAGGGCAAGGACGAAACGAAAGCTGAGACGTATCAAAGATCTAAGAGATGTCGGAGAAAAATCCCCAAGATTTTCACAAACTCCGGCTTTCATTTGAACTTAAATGTGTAATAAGAAAGTCGACAGTTAGGGGTATACAGGGAAAGAAGGAGAAAGTGCGTGAGAAGAAACGAAGGTGCTTAGCTTGCTACCAGGAAGGAAAATATTTTTGAGCCCTGCTTCTTGGCCCTGAACGCATCAAACGAATAATTTTAAGATATTGGAGATATTTTGAAATGATGCAAACTGCGATCTGTGCATACTTTTGCGTCTGTTTAAGCATTTGTTCAGTTGAACTCAAAGGAATTCTCCAATTTTGTCACCTCCGAGTTTTCGGCTTGGCCCTATTATGCCTAAGACGAAAATTCGGAGTTTTAAAAACTCGGAGATATCGATTTTAGAACACTGAACTAGTAGTCCTCTTAGGCACTGTTACTGAAATACAAGCTTTGACAATCTATATACAGGACAATTTATAGCTGTTTCGAAAATAGCTCTGATATCTCCGACTTCGCGACTTATGCATATACAGTAGGGCCAAAAAGAAAACTTCGAGTTGAAAAACTCAAAGATTTTTCTCCGACTTCTCCAAGTTTTCGTCCAGGCCCATTTCAAAACAGCCGAAAGGCATCATAATAAAATCCACATTAGATTTATTTTCAGAAGTAAATCGCCATCAAATGATCCAAAAATCCTTTTCCTCGTACAGTATGCTACAATAACATAGATTCAGACACAAACTGTAGACTTCAAATAAATAGATTGTCCAACTCTTCAAATTGATCTTTCAGTGTTTGTTAGGTAAAATGTATTTTTTATGTTACGTTCATGTTACACTTGTGGTCAAGAACTAAACAATGCTATCATTTTCTAGCCTGTGCAAGATACAAACGAAGTAGATAGGGAACTGACTTGGGAAAATGATGTTTCAAAAAGATTGCAACCCATAGTAAGAGACATCTCAGGCAGCAACGAATGAATGAAAGAAGGACAATCAATAGCTACCAATACGACTCATGGACTTTCCCATTGAAAATTGGGACGAAATTGTTTCCCTTGACGTCACGTCCGATATGGAAACCATAGCAACACTGTACGAAAAGCCGAGTGTTTCAAGCAATGGCGTATGGGCCTAAGTTATCGGCTCAAGCCTCAGATAATAAAACGCCTCAAAATTCAAGTGTTGAGTGACGTTAGCAATGAACAAAAGCCACAAGTATCCAGATGAATGTTTCCTCAATCTAAGGATTAACAAACCTTTCAGTTTCAATCAGAATTTCCTCATTTTGAAGGCCATTTCGTTTTCTTCAGCTCAAGCCAAAGCAAGCCACAGCTCCTGAAATTTCCAACAACCGAAAAGAGGCCATTAACCTCGTTTCAAAGGGAATAGAAAAATCTGTTCGCCCATTGTTTATCTCCGTCCCACTCTTTGATGTGAAAGTCTATAAGTCCCAGTTTGAGCAAAACTATATGTTGCTGTTGTTGTTGTCATTGCTTTTGCTGTTGTTGTTGCGATAACTGGGACTATTTTGTGAGTCTAAGTACCAATAGAGTAGACTGATGATATGGTCGTAGTTATCGCTATTGAAATACTGCCGGACGCTCCTAACTACGACTCATAATCAAACGCCATTATTTTGAAATGACTATGACTGCCTCGTTTCGATAAGGGCCTAGGCAGAAAAGCATAAACATTTGTAGTTTTCAAATGAAACACATTGATTTGAAGACTTCACAATAAATCAGTTAATGCTTAGCGAAAGCAGCAAAATAGTACCTACGTACAAAATTTGATATTGTCGCAAACTGTTTTCATTGTATTCTTGTTCATAAGACTTTATTCTGTCCGGCCAAGCTCCTTGAAACTCTGCTTTGAGCTTCGAGTTTCCGTTGGTCAACATCAATCAATCGAATTTGCAGAGGTTCTAATGGCGTTGTATTTGGTTGTATACTTAGTACATGACTGTGTATAGCAGCCTCGTTCCCAAGGGCGTTCAAAAGTGAAAAAAGTCAGTCCAAAAATATTGCCGTAATATTATGAGTCCCAGTAAGAGCGGTCTCGGTCTGGTGTAATAGTCTCGTTTTGGATAGCGATTACTGGGACTCATCGTAATCAGTCTACCAATAGAGTAAAATTATCAAAAATGTGCCATTATGCATCAAACATACCAAAGTCCCAATGGTTCCTGCAGCATTCATGATACTTTCCCCATCTCTGCAGTAGAGTATGTTTGTTAGGTTGACAAGGACATCATGTCCACTTTCTCTGTAATTGACAACAATCTCAAGGATTCTCCTTCTCCCAACATCTATGTCGCATAATGAGCCAATGACATAGGCAGCATGCCCTGCAATGCTAAAAAGATAAAAAGAATAATTTACATTTCCATTGGTAAGTTACAGCACAGTTAGGTACTGTACATAAGCACTTATGTTGCCCAAAAACCCATATCTTCATGTTATGTTGTCCTTAGTTCTTTGACTTTTTTCCCAGGAAAATTCTTATCCTCTCTAATTATTTTAAAAATCACATGACCAGAGTTCCGGGGTGTACATGAAATGTTCAGGGTATGGGTATATGTCACCCATATGGGTGGGCTTTTTGGGCCCAAAAAACTCTAAACAAGGGTCCTTTTTGGTAGATTTTCTATTATATGGGTGGGGTTTCACTAAAATTCGCAAAAAATGGTCAAAAATTAGCAGTTTTCCGCCAAAATTCATCATGAAACTTGGCATCAAGGCAAATTTCGGTAATTAAAAGAGAATAGCTTGTTTAAAACCGGCCGGCAAGCCCCGAGCCACCCACAAGTCATGTATCCCCTCCCCCCAGGACCAGAATAACAACATGAGTACCCTCAGTAAAAAAAAACAATTTCCTGAAACTTTGCAATGCATTGAGCATGCTCTTATAAGTTTGTGCAAATTTGAATGTTTACAGAAGGCTTTGAGCATACTGCTACAAACTGGTTTGATGCAAAATTCAATTGTTTTGGATTGGAGTCCATGGGATAATAACATAATGATTGGTCCCCTGAAGTTCTTATGACTCAAAGAATATCAAATGTCCTTACACCAGCTTGGCATTTGTAATATTTGAGGTTTCAAGCCATAATCCTACAAGAAAAACTGAGGCTTACATTACAAGTTTGAGAATTTGTAATTGAACTTCAGTCAGTAACTGGACACTTGTATTAGTCTTATCAAAACAAAGGATTTTGGAACAATAAGCTCAATGGTTATGTGACAAACTCTGTTAACAAAAAATTACATTTCTCTGATGAATGAATAGTAGGTCAGATAAGCCCCCAAGTATCCTCATATAAGATGGTTTTCCCATTCATCAAAGTTCAAGGAGAAGAATTCTATAGACTGAGGAATTCCTTTTTAACTGTTTTAATCTAAATATGGGCGAAACATATACATACAATACAATAGTTTTTGAGGGTGACCTGTCTGTCAGTGGGCAAATCATTCTTGTGCACTTTCCAAAAAGATCCTGAAAATCTTCAAAAATTCCAAAAGAAATTTAAAATCTTGAAAATCTCAAAACTCTTTCACAAAATCATTGAAATCCCCAAGAAAATCCTAAAAATCTTTGAAAATCTTAAAAATCCCAGAAAACCCCACCAAATAAATGAATACCATTCTGAAAAAATTCATTTGCAGTTCTTTGAAAAGCTAAAAATCTCAGAAAAAACTAAAAAACATTTGAAAGATCTGAGAGTTTTTCAAAATCCCTTACTCCACACTCCATTTAAGGTGGGTTTGCACTTGCGCGAATTTGGTTGCGCGATCAAGCGATCAGTTGTCTGGGCATGCATAGTTTGTTGCAGTGACGAAAATTCCCCTGCCTTCGGCGATCGCACAACTGATTTTGGAAGTTGGATTGACTTCAACTTTTTCACGACCAAGACGAGCAGAGCCAATCAAATACGCACAAGCAGAGCCAGCCAAGCAGGCATGAGCAAATACGCATGCCAAACCATTGGTCACGCGACCAGATTCACACAAGTGGAAATCATTCGCGCGACTGCTCTCGAGCGATCGCACAGGTCGCGCGACCAAATTCGCAGAAGTGGAAACCCGACTTTAATCAGCAATGTCATATTTGAAAATTCCGTTAATCAAAGTTCTGTAACCTAAATTACAATCAAAACTTTCAAACAATAAATTTAGGAAACATTGAATAATAGGAAGCACAGTGTCAACTTGCTACAAGTCTCAGTTTTAACTCCGAGAGAGTGTTCTCCATTTTAATCTGTAATCTCAGAGAGCATGGTACTGGAACAGTAAGAAGGAAGAGATTCAGTCTTGGTCCTTGGTGCTGTCACGTTGGAGCTCAGACTTGGAAGAAGTCAAATTTTTGAGCAAAATATTTACGGTAGAAGTGTTATGTTCTTTAAAGAGACCAAAGAGCAACTCTTAAACACTGCTTGTGATTAGGAAGTCAAAATATGACCAGGAAGGTGCAAAGAGCAAAATGTCTCTGATACTTTGTACTTGTTGGAATTTTGAAAATGCATTTTATTCTCTCCCTAATGGTAAAACAAAGAACAAAAGAGCAGATAACTTTGACAGAAAAATTTAAACATTTTCTCAAATGGGAACCTAGAAAGTTTTGCACTCCTTTGACTTACTCTTATACTTTTGGTGCCCTCTTTACAGGTTGCCCCCCCCCTTCAACTTTGGGCTGGATCCACCCCTGCAAAATAAGGAAGTCAAAATATTACCAGGAAGGTGCAAAGAGCAAACTGTACCTGATACTTACTTGTTGGAATTTTGAAAACGCCTTTATATTATCTGCTTAAATGTAAAACAAAGAACAAAAAAGCAGATAACTTTGACAGAAAAATCTAAACATTTTCTCAAATGGGAGCCTAGAAATTTTTGCACCCCTTTGACTTACTCCTGTACGTTTGGTGCCCTCTTTACAGCTTGCCCCCCCCCCCTTCAACTTCGGGCTGGGTCCACCCCTGCAAAAACAGAACTTCACTATGATAGTTTGTACATGGACATAAACAAGGCCGTTGAGCCTTTGACTGATGACACAAAACTTCTAAAACAAGATCAAGGCAGAAAAATCAAAATTTGTTTTTGCGCTGTGATATTATCAGTCCACTGGGACAAAATTCATAAGTCTAATACTAAACCCTTTGGGGTCCTTCTCTTGTTAAAAAAAACAGTCTCTTTCTGTGTACAAAAGAATCTCAGAAGAAACTAGAAGAAAGAAGATGGGCAAGACCATGGAAAAAAGGCTTGTTGATCATATCCTTTGCAGACCTCTGGGGTCATCTCTCGGACTAATTCCCAACTGTAATTATACTGAGAATGACCTTTCTTTCCATGTTTGGTTTTAACAGTCAGTGGTGATAATAATTGATTGTTCAGATATTAGTGTTTATTGCCAATGGGAATTACTATAACAAGCACAAAACCTGAGACAATAATTAGCCTGCCTGCCGAGAGCCTGCATCCAGGCTAACAATAATCCGGTCATTAAATTTAAAATGCAGCTGGCAGTTGGTAGGTTCTCCCTCCAGTTGGTAACTTTCAAGGATTTTCCTCAAACGTCTCAAACAACCGAATTAAAATTGGTTTCATTTTTACCTTTGAGAGGTCTTAGCAACTGTTTTGCACAGAGAAGTACTTGATCTACGAACCGTAACGAATTGTATTGTTGATCGTTTTCTGCCAAGCCAGTCGTAAAACAAAACATCAGCTGCTGGTAGGCATTTTGGAAAGTATTTTTCGAAAAAGCGCGCGGCCTGACAATCACAATGGCTTAAAAAACGGATAATAAACTATTCACCTTGCATCTTGGGATCCAATCAACCTTATAATACCCCACAAAATATCTTCAGAGCCTGGATGATTCAACAATTGATAGCAACATAATTCTTTGTCTTCGTGAATTTCGTCAACAAGCTCTTCAAGAGCATCTGCCGTCTTTTCGCCATGATTGATCAACAGCTTTAGGCCACGACTCAGCTGCCTTCCCGCTTGAAGAAACATGTTTGACCAGAAATGAACATTCTTTGCGGCTTTTCTTGAGGTAGTTTGATGATTCTTAGTTAAATCAACATTTAGATCAAAAGGATTAAGTGAGCAGCACTTTTTAGACTTCCTTCATTCGCACTGATTGAAATCAAAATGTGAGAATTGTATTCGTTCTCAAACGAGGCAATTCCCATAGTAACTGACAATATTTCAAAATGGCGCGAAAAAATATTTTCAAATTGTTTAGGGTGGCAAATTGTCCATTTTTTAGTTCTTCCCTCCCCTATTGGGGGTATTTTGGTATGTTTAGGATGGAGGGTCTCAGGGTGGGGGCAACGTCTCGGTACAAAGATTCCATTTCAGATAGATTCTTCAGAAATTCCATGAATTGATTTCTTATAGCAATGTTTCGATGCAGAATTGAATGTTGAGCTCAAAAAAGTTACCCAGACTGCTGTAACTATTTTAGTTGCAGTTTTATTCAACTTTTGCGATACAGGTTTTTTTATAAGAAACTGGTTTATAAGAAACTAGTACTACGATGACCAAAAATTTAAGAAACTCTAGTACTACGCTCCAGAACAGTCAAGAAACCCTAAAATTATATTTCTGTATGTCTCTCTTATTTTATGTCTCTCTAACAAAGGTACATTCATCTTTTTTAACTTTTGACCGCAAAAATTGGTAAATTCTTTGCCTTAATATTCATGGCTTATTGGTTGTGACAATGTCAATGCAAAATGCAAGCCCTTTGTCGATAAGAAGGCTCAACTTCGAACAATACAGTAGAAACCCGCATAAAAGAACCTAGGTTTTTTCTGGGCAGCCTGAATTGGTTCTTGATTAAATGGCTGCTATTCTAAATTTCAGCCTGTAAGATTCTTAAAAAGGTTCTTATACAGTATACGAGCAGGCCTTGCACACATTAACACTGTTTTCCAGCCCAAGAATTCTTGAGATTTCTTGAGAATTCTTGAGGAAAAATCTTTTGTACCAATGAAGAAGTCTCATCATGATGTGAAGAATTCTAAACATTCTTGTCATTTTAATAATTTACATTAAAGCTATTATATAAGAACCTTTCCCAGTTTCAGCCTCTTAGGGGTTCTTATTTAGGGTGTCTTAAAGATTGAATTTCAGCCTCTAGGTTCTTATAAAAACAAGCCAGCATAAAAACAGGTTCTTTTATGCGGGTTTCTACTGTACCGCAATTTTCATGCGAAATTAAGAAATATTTAGTACTAAGTGCTGATCCAAGTTTCTTGTAAAAAAAAAAACGTGTAGATCCCAGCAATTGCAACGTCTCAGGTACATAGATCCCATTTGAGATAGATTCTTCAGAAAGTCCATTAATTGATTTCTTATAGCAATGTTTCGATGCAGAATTGAATGCTGAGTTCAAAAAAGTTACCCAGACCCAGACTGCTGTAACATAACGGTTGTGCTAAACACCGGAATGGTCCAGAATCACCCAGAACCAGCCAGAATCACCCGGAACAAGCCAGAATTACCCAGAAACGATACAGCAACAGCAACAACTCCTGACCATGAGGTTTATAGGTCAGGAAAAATGGCGGAGCCGAGCTGGCGAATGTTCTGTACTGGGTGTGCAAGGTATGTTTTTAGGCATCCCATTATATAGGTAGATATTCTATTTAAGAATAAATCTCTTACAATTAGTATTGTATACCAATTTCTTATCTTCCACAATAATGATGGTTCTATTCTATCTAAATGTAGGATGGCGTTATGTTNGAACCAGCCAGAATCACCCAGAACCAGCCAGAACCAGCCAGAACCAGCCAGAACCAGCCAGAATCACCCAGAACCAGCCAGAATCACCCCAGAAACAATACCGCAACAACAACAACTCCTGACCATGAGGTTTTTAGGTCAGGAAAAATGGCGGAGCCGAGCTGGCGAATGTTCTGTACTGGGTGTGCAAGGTATGTTTTTAGGCATCCCATTATATAGATATTCTATTTAAGAATAAATTTCATACAATTGGTATTGTATAATAATTTCTTATCTTACACAATGTTTGTTCTATTCTATCTAAATGTAGGATGGCGTTAGGTTTATGTTTTCTTTTAGGCCAAGCAAGGCCAGTTTGCTTAGTTAGGCTCTTTGTGAAAAGCCTCGAAGTAGACTGTGCAATTTACCCCCATTTGAACTCAGAATTGATTTTCTTCATATGTACTATGATTGGGGGAGGAACTTGGTCTTCGAGCATTCGGGAAGTTGCCCCTGGAAAATTTGAAAAAAGCATCCTGTCTGCCTGGGGAGTCGACCATCCATGATCCTTTGTACGTCAAATGAAAAGAAAAAAAAAATAATCTAACTCGACTCCAGGCTTCAAAGAAACATGGTTGGCAAGGAAAAAATTGCTGTTTTATTTTAGATTTCCAAACAATAAATACCAACAACAACCGTCTACTGCAATCTAAACAACAGACATGTTTATTTATCGATAGTTGAATATTGGAATTTTTGAGAATGTTCATGATAGGATAATAAAGCTTTGTGACCATTTTTCACTGGGCCACAAAAAGCATAAGTCAGTTTACATTCAAAACTTAAAAATTGGGCTTTTGCATTGTCACTGTTGCATCCCTGAATATCAGCGATTCATGCACGCACACTTGGCCTCTACTGTGGCCCCTGTTGCATCCCTGAATATCAGTAATATGGCGCATGCGCCCCTAAATCTTTGCCAAGATGGCTGTTGTTGGCTGGTTCTGGGTGATTCTGGCTGGTTCCAGGTGGTTCTGGGTGATTCTGGAAGGTCCCAGGTGATTCTGGTTGGTTCTGGGTGATTCTGGACCGTTCCAGTGTTTAGCACAACCGGTAGCAAATAAACCTCATTTAGAAATAACATCAAGCAGAGGTTCGTATTCTATTTAATAACCATTAATTCATAAGATTTCAACAATAGAATGTGTTTTGAATTCATATTTTCTCTATAAGTTTACTATCACTTGAACCTCATTAACCTGATGAGTTTTCAAATGTTTTGAAATATAAAACTCAATTTGAAGAATTGCATCAAGCCAAGTTTCATATTCTATTCAATAACCATCATTCATAAGATTTCAACCATTGAGAGTGTTTTGAATTCATATTTTCTCTATAAGTTTACTATCACTTGAACCTCATTAAACTGATGAGGTTTCAAAATTTTTGAAATATAAAACTTATTTTGAAGAATTGCATCTAGCCAAGGTTCATATTCGATTCAATAACCATCTGTTCATAAGATTTCAACGATTGAGAGCGTTTTGAATTCATACTTTCTCTATAAGTTTACTATCACTTGAACCTCATTAACCTCATGAAGTTTCAAATGTTTTGAAATATAAACCTCATTTTGAAAGATTGCATCAAGCCAAGGTTAATATTCGTTTCAATAAGCATCATTTCACAAGATTTCAACCATTAAGAGTGTTTTGATGAATTCCTATTTCCTCTATCAGTTTACTATCACTTGAACCTCATTAATCTAATGAGGTTTTAGATGTTTTTAAATATGTATCTCATGTTGTAGAATTACATCAAGCCAAGTTTCATATTCGATTCATTGACCATCAATTCATAAGATTTCAACAATAAAGTGTGTTTTGACTTCATATTTTTGCGAACATTTTACTATCATTTCAACCTCATTAACCTGATGAGGTTTCAAATGTTTCAAAATATGTATCTCATTTTGAAGAATTACATCAAGCCAAGTTTCATATTCAATTCATTGACCGTCAATTCATTAGATNCAAAATATAAACCTCATTTTGAAGAATTGCATCAAGCCAACATTCATACTCAATTAAATAAGCATCAATTCATAAAATTTTAACCATTGAAAGTGTTTTGAATTCATATTTTCTCGATAAGTTTACTATCACTTGAACCTCATTAACCTGATGAGGTTTCAATTTTTTTTAAATATAAACCTCATTTTGAAGAACTGCATCAAGCCAAGGTTCATATTGTATTCAATAACCATCAATTCATAAGATTTCAACCATACACTGTGTTTTGAATTCTTATTTTGTCGATAAGTTTACTATCACTTGAACCTCATTAACCTGATGAGGTTTAAAATGTTTCAAAATATAAACCTCATTTTGAAGAATTGCATCAAGTAAACGTTTATATTTGATTCAATAACCATCAATTCATAAGATTTCAACCATACACTGTGATTTGAATTCATATTTTCTCAATACGTTTACTATCCTTTGAACCTCATTAACCTGATGAGGTTTCAAATGTTTTGAAATAAAACCTCATTTTGAAGAATTGCATCAAGCCAAGGTTCATATTCTATTCAATAACCATCAATTCATAAGATTTCAACCATCAAGAGTGTTTTGAATTCATATTTTCTCGATAAGTTTACTATCACTTGTACCTCATTAACCTGATGAGGTTTCAAATGTTTCAAACTGTAAACCTCATTTTGAAGAATTGCATCAAGCCAAGGTTCAAATTCTATTCAATAACCATCAATTCATAAGATTTCATTCTTACACTGTGTTTTGAATTCATATTTTTTCGATAAGTTTACTATGACTTGAACCTCATTAACCTGATGAGGTTTCAAATGTTTCAAAATATATA
>REGL01000006.1:893765-932940 GCA_004194395.1 Aurelia aurita complex sp. Pacific | reverse complement strand
AAAAAAGAGGCGAAAACGAGACCCGGAAAGGAGGGCACAGGGCGTCAGCAAAATAGACGAAGTAACCCCCCCCCGGGGCCATCCTCAGCTAAAGAATTAAAATACACGTGCTGGTTTCATAGCACTGATTATGGAAACCAGTTAAACTAGTCAAACAGGATACCATGGAGAACAAGTAAACAATTTATCTCCTTCTTTCTATATTTCTTTCTTCCTTCCTTCCTTCTTTCTACTCTTCTCCCACTTTTGATCCCTTCCTCTCTCTCTCTCTCTCTCTCTCTCTCTCTCTCTGCTATTTTCTTTGTTTTCAACCATCCATATTCAGCGAAAGGGTTACTTCTTTGTTTATATACCTTTGCCAGGCTGTCGCTTACGAGAAGACTGAGAACACAAGTCCGTTGTATCCCTTACAAAAGCACAGGGAAATAAGGGGCTAAGGTAATTAGTCTAGCCTACAAGTAGCGCAGTCAAGTTGAGTCAACTAATGGTAGACTCACTACATAGGTTCCTTCAACTTTCACTCGTTTTTGTTGTTGTTGTTGGTGTTGTTGGTGTTGCTATAGCATCAGTTGTAGCGACAAATCACCCGAGGAGCGAACGAGAGACCTTCGGAATGAGTCTGAGCTAATGGGAAGGGTCTCTCAAAACAATCGACTGTTATTTGAAAGTAGAAATAATAAGAACATAATTTTTCTGAACTTTTCAAATATCAAACAAGTCAAAATTTCCGAACATGTTAATGATAACAATGTCACACACCAACAATGTCACACACCATGTCTCCAGTAGCAAAGCTACCATCACATACAGTAATACAATATTTCAAGTAGAAACACAATTTTATGAAACATCGATGCTGAAGGCCAAATTGCAAAAGGCCCTACCTTCTCCCTCTGTTCAAGCTCCACATATTCCATTAGCAATTGTTTTTCATTTGATTCAAAATATTTCTTTTGCATTTCGTCCTGAAAAGCATACAGAGAACTGTTAAGGCAGTACATAGAAACATAGTGGCCAGAATTAGACTTAATGCTTTGAGACAATGTTACTGCTTTATTTTTCTTTGAACTGAAATACAGAACTGCGCCGTTGTTGAAGCCATTTGCAATGACGTGCCTGCAATCTAACAAACGAAAACGAAAAATCATTACCTCAATCCTAGCTTCGTTTGGTAGGGCTGAGCTTGACCAAATCTACGGGTAAATAGATAAAAAGGTGAGAAGCTAAATTAATGCTCAGTCGTTACCAGGTTTTTCATTCCTTTCGTGATATGGTAAGGTGCGAGTTGCAGTTGCGAGTTGCGCTTAATTTGCGAGTTATGAGTTGCGAGTTGCACTTAAGCTGCGAGTTTCGATTTGAACGAAAGCTAGGAGTTGGAAACTCAAAAGTGCGATGTTAAACCAAAAAATTGCGAGTTGCCTGTTTTCTTCTGAATGAATGCTTTTGTCGCCAAATAAAGAGGTTTTTTTCAAGTTGCAATTCAATTTTCAACTGTTTTGTGGATTTCCCTTAGGGTTCCTTTATGAACAAGCGTTTCAAGCCATTGTAATTTTCTCTACATATAAGAAGCCACTTACGAGAAACAATAGGTGTATCCTTCAAATGATTAAGAAACTTTTACAATTCGCGGATTTTATTCCCCCAGAGACCTTAATTGTGTATTCGAGAGGCATCACATTCCTGTAAAATCTGGTGCCATTTAGCAAAAATGCTTTGCTTTTCAAAGAATTGGCAACGATTCCGTATACACCCTTAGCATTTCAAATCTGTAGGTATTTTCGACAGAGCGATATATCACTCGTGTCAGGAGTTGCTTCAATGTGATTTAATATAATAAGATAATATAATATAATAATATTATCGACTTAGGCCATTGGCCTGTACGAAAGTCTCTTCTATTTGATTTGGCCCAGGTCTATTTTCTGTCAATCAAAAAAGATTTGCTGCATTTACTTCAGTCAGGCCTAATGTGCAGTCATTTTTCAACACAAGAACTCCTTATAAGAAACTGTAGTGAATTTCCAGAAGATTAAGAAACTCTAATTTTGTCAATTCTTGGTTATAGGTTGCTAAGTATTTTGCACAAAAGGTGTATTACCAACGAGAAATACCGAAGAAAATGATACTTCTTTGACCTCAAAAGCAAATCTAATTTAGCGGCCCTCTGCGAATTATGCTAAATTTTAGAATTCGATTTGATGGATATGAAGAAACTCTTCTTTAAATCTCTTGATTTTATAAAAGACTATAAAGGCTATCCAAAAATTATCGATGTTTTAGCTACCAAAGTTGGAAATGTGAAATTCTTTTAACGAACTCGCAACTCGCATTTTAAATGTACTAACTCGCACTTTTCACTATGAACTCGCCACTCGCAACTCGCAGGAGCATCAACTCGCAACTCGCAACTCGAAACTCGCAACTCGCACTGTACCAATCCACTTCCTTTGAGGGAGAAGAAAGGGTTGATGATGTTTCTCTGCGATCCTTTAACGCTGGTTCCTAAAATGTCTATTTTGAGAAACTTTGAGCACTGAGCCAATTTCTTAGCTTCTTGTAAAAAACGTGCGTAGCTAGCAATGCATTTGAAATGTAACATTTCTTCAGTCAATAACTACGAAGACGGGAAACGAGAAGGAAGCAAATAGAAGCTGTTTTGTTTATTATTTTGGATGTAAATAAAAACAGGGAATCAATAAAAACGTGGCCTGATTAAAAGCCAACTTTCTTTGATAAGAGTNTTTAACGCTGGTTCCTAAAATGTCTATTTTGAGAAACTTTGAGCACTGAGCCAATTTCTTAGCTTCTTGTAAAAAACGTGCGTAGCTAGCAATGCATTTGAAATGTAACATTTCTTCAGTCAATAACTACGAAGACGGGAAACGAGAAGGAAGCAAATAGAAGCTGTTTTGTTTATTATTTTGGATGTAAATAAAAACAGGGAATCAATAAAAACGTGGCCTGATTAAAAGCCAACTTTCTTTGATAAGAGTCATACCTGACAGTGTGGATGAGGGTTAGAGCAACCCATGATGTCACCTTTGTTTTCAAATATCTGAATCGATAAAACGCATTATTTCATTACTGTTTGCATCAACTTTTCCCTGTTTAGTAAACATATACTATTCAACTTGATGCTTCGTTAATATTCTAATTAAGTGTTTCATACCATGAATGAATGAATCTACAGATTAATCAAATCGACCAATCAATAAATCATTCAATCACATGATCAATCAATCAATCAATCAATCAATCAAGATGCTAAATCAATAATTTTTCAATCATCAAATCACGCTGTGTCCATTTGCATTTGTTTTATATGAGTCTGATATATATGTACTTTCTTTCTTGTAATCAACAGGTCAATATTTAGCTGTCACCTATCAATCAATCAATCAACCAATAAATGAATAAATAAATAAATCAATAAATAAATAAATCAATAAATCAATCAATCAATCAATCAATCAATCAATCAATCAATCCATCATATCTTTTCTTACTGGTGAGCTTAGTTGAGCCATTGATATCATGTACAGCCAATAAAAATATTAGAAAATGATAGTGAAAAAACCCAGATCAAAATGATCTGCAATACCTGAACCCAAGAATATTTCTCTCCTAATTCCTTCTGTTGCTTCATCCATTCATCTATGACAGCTTCTATCTCAGAGTGTGTCATTAATGGAAGGGAAACATCTGAATGAGGATGAAAGCACATCACTCTGCTGGAAAAAGCACGATATGGTTAGGGGTTGTAAAGATTGTCAAGAAAGCTGCAGTCACAGAGGGAATTAAGCTTTTTGGATTTTTCGAGTCATAGTAAAGCATAGTTCATGCTCAGATTCTTGCAATATTTTGCTCAGATTTTTTGCTCTGTAAACTTTGGAGCAAAAGAAATCTGACCAAATTGTTTGATTTAAAAAATTGTTAATTAGTGGATTTAATAATTGAAACTTTTATGGCATTATCAGATTCACCCATACTCTCTTTATGACAGGAAATAGGCATAAACCAAAAGGCTATACCTCTTCAAATCAATAGGTCATAATTGCTCCTTTACCCTCTCTGTTTGGTGAAAATGAGACAAACCAAACCAAACTGAGTTCAACTTGTTAAAAATATTTTCTGTGAAAATCCACTGAAGAATATTTTTGATTGAGATTTTTGGCTTTAAAAAATTCAATTTCTATCATTGGGATTTACAACAAAAAAGAGATACTGTATAGAAACCATGTTCCTTTCTCAACTCTGCACTGTAACAATGGGTGACTGTTGCTTCCTAAAAGAAAGATCAAAAACTAAAATAGGGGGGCAGAATAAGGAGTATTTCTTGAAAAGCTGATTACAACTTTACTTTAAGATATCTGAAAATATTCATACAAGCAAATCTAAAACAATATTTGAAAATGAAAAAAACTATCTCTTATGAATATACTAGAATAAAAAAAACCTGATTCTGGAGCATCTTCTAGAAGAGCTGGAAAGTCATTTTTGAACACAAACACATCATCGTAGTCTGGGTTGATCTGTTTAATTAAAAATTGTTACAATAAAGCCACTAAATTTTTAGCAGGGAACAAAATTGGGGGGGGGGGGTTGATGATGTGGAGATGTCCGAGGGGTGGATCACTTTGAAAAAGAATAGGTACTAGATTTTGAAAACAACACAAGATTCTTAAGGATCTGCAGGGGGATTTTTCTTGGAAACAGAAGGATTTTACCAAAGGAATATGGGACTTTTAAAGGAGTGATACGTCACTCCGAGAAGTAAACCATTACCCTCAGGTACTATTTCTCTAAGCCAAAGTGGTGCACTGGGCTGGGCTGTGATGATTTAGAGGGGGGAGGGTGAGTTGGGTGCCACATTCTGCAACAGATATATGAAAAAGCATTCATCAAGAATATGGGACAATTCAATAATTCCTGCCAGGATAATAATAATTCCTATATCTAATGTTTATGAATGCATGTTCTGTTGTGTTATGCATCATTTCCCCTACAAAATCGTTTGAAAGAAGTCCTGTCCTGTCAATCACAAAAAAATTCCGACAAGAGAGCAAAATCTCCAGCATATAGTCATCTCTGGGGGCACTCCGCCCCCCTTGGCTGCTCCCACTGGCTTTGTTGAGTTTGGCCCTGCTTCTAGGCTAGTGCCTTGTCAAAAGATCGATGTGTGTTTGCTCTTTTCTGTTCATCAATATTGACTAAAACCAGCAGCAGAAGATAGCCTAACATCTAGCAACTAATACAGCACATTTAAGGAGCACATAAATCTTACAGAGCCGTTTGATCTCGTGTTGCCAGGCCCAAGTGGATTTTTTGGGTCATGTTTTGCAATTTCTGTCTCATTTTGTTTCTCTACTTTGCCTTGCCAGGGTCTTTTCGTCCTGTGTGGAGAAACAAGAACCCAATCACCACGTAGAGGATTGAACCTGCTGTGTGGATGCTCATCTGCACTGAACAATTCTGTCATTATTGTGTCTCAGCTGATCCATAGGGGTGCATCTCCTTGGCTCTCTTTTCTGGTGCAGTGTACTGAAATTTTGGAGCAGGAAGTGTAGCCTCGTAACCATTCTTCCTCCGCAGTTACCTCGCTACGTCACAATTCTTCACCAAATCAAATAATAGGCTTTTCACATAAGTCATTCTTTGCTTTTTTCAGAAAAATCTGGTTCACTTTCAAGTTTTCTTTAGACGATGATTGATTGGCTAATTTCAATTAGATTGTATTCTTGCTAATTCTCTTCGAGAATGTGTCATATAGTTATGTATTGGGATGATAGTCATGATAATGGCTCAATTTTCTAGTTTTCTGAAACAATTTTCAAGCCCAGACTTTTCATTCTTGCTTGATTTTTTGTGACCAATGGGTCAATGTCTAAATCAAAATTCGTATGACTGTGAGAGCCTTCGATTGTTTTTTGAATTTGATAGTTAAAGTAATAAGTTACGAAAAATTTGCAAAATATCAAATTCCTCCTAGAAATTTCTTGTTACTTTGGCCAAGCCAAACTAGACTAGGACGAGGACTTCCTCTATCAACTGTGGCAAGGAATAGTAATTGGGTCTTTTTGCTAATTTTGGAATCTAAAAGGGAGCTACAGAAATATTTTGTAGAAAGTTTTGTGGCTCAATGGTGTAATTCTCTCATCTCTGACTTTGCAGGTTTGCAGCCAAGAACAGTCAGGCGGACCATGTTTCGATTCCTGGTAGAGCAGGGATTTTTAAACTCGAACTTAGCGGGGAAACAAAGTTTCTTGGCTGGTCATCTTCATTGCAACTTCGCCTTCACCTCGCCTTTTTGCACCCTCCCCTCCACCTGTGTAGCTGTGGCATTAATCTCAGCGCATGCGTAGCACGTGCACGGCTCTATCATCTGCCATACAAGATGGCGACTTTCAACGCGAAGGCTTTTGAGAAGAAACTCAATGGAATGGATTTATCGCAAACGAGTGTACAAACAGTGTCATTATGGATCATACATCATAAACATAACATTAAAGAAGTTCTTGGTGTGTGGGTTGATATGATGAAGAAAGGTAATGTATCGGAAATTCATCAATCATTTTGGCATGTCACAAAAAACTGGAAGAGCTGAGGACGAGGAACGAGATGAGAGCTACCGTGCGTGCACAGCCAAGTCAACCGGTTATTTGCCTCAAAGGTCTTTCCATATTGCATTGCAATCTTCAGGGATCAAATAGCTTGCATCCAAGTAGATTTGCTCAAGCCAAGGATGAAAGCGATTGAGATAAATAACGATATTTAAAAATCAAAACTCATTCATTGGGTGCAAGCTTTGGTTGGCCTAGCTCTGGTGTGGTGGTGTTGGCCTTAAAAAAAGGTTGATCATCTAACTTTGTTGGTGTGAAAGTAGCCATTTCCNCTTCGCCTTCACCTCGCCTTTTTGCAATCTCCCCTCCACCTGTGTAGCTGTGGCATTAATCTCAGCGCATGCGTAGCACGTGCACGGCTCTATCATCTGCCATACAAGATGGCGACTTTCAACGCGAAGGCTTTTGAGAAGAAACTCAATGGAATGGATTTATCGCAAACGAGTGTACAAACAGTGTCATTATGGATCATACATCATAAACATAACATTAAAGAAGTTCTTGGTGTGTGGGTTGATATGATGAAGAAAGGTAATGTATCGGAAATTCATCAATCATTTTGGCATGTCACAAAAGAAACTGGAAGAGCTGAGGGAGGAACGAGATGAGAGCTACCGTGCGTGCAAAGCCAAGTCAACCGGTTATTTGCCTCAAAGGTCTTTCCATATTGCATTGCAATCTTCAGGGATCAAATAGCTTGCATCCAAGTAGATTTGCTCAAGCCAAAGATGAAAGCGATTGAGATAAATAACGAGATTTAGAAATCAAAACTCATTCATTGGCTGCAAGCAAGCTTTGGTTGGCCTAGCTGGTGGTGTTGGCCTTAAAAATAGGTTGATCATCTAACCTTCTTGGTGTGAAAATAATAGCCATTTCCCCCATGCAATGAATTTTTATTTAGCAGATTTGATCTGATTTGCAATTAACTTGGCCAAAATCCAATTCCTGAATATTTCACCATATTTTCTGGAGTGCTGCAGTTTGGAAATTTTCATTCACCCCAAATCTTTGCACCATTCTGGAGAGTTTGCCTTTGGCACCAAATTTCTGCATCTTTCACACAAGTTTGCTTGCTGCAAATAGACTGTTGCGGGGCCTTAAATACATTTTGCATTAACAGCAGGTCAACAATGAAAATAGTACCGCAATTCCTGTCTGCAGAGTATGGCACTTTTTGAAAAGACAAATGCTTGCAGGGAGAAATAACTTTGGTTCTCTATCGTCTGGTGTGCAAGTGCCATACTCTGCACACCTGGTGCAAATAATGAGATAGTTACACACCTGAATTTCAACACTCACGTTTTCAACTAGGACTACTGCTGCATGATTGCCTGCTTCTGTAATAAGCAGTTCTTCCTTGACAAAATGGTCTGTTGTTTATTTTCTTACCCTTGCAACAGTTTGAATCCACTTGCAAGTTGCATCTAATAATCAATTAATTTTCTTGGAATGCAACTAAGCAAGATCAAATGATGCACTTTAGCAAAAATGGGTCAGTTTTGGATAGGACTTAAGCACTGGTGGACACTTTGCTCAATATTGGGGGGCGAAGCTATTGTTTCAGTTAAATGCACTGTTTATTTATATTGTTTTCGAACAGCAGATCTTTGTTCTAACCAACATTGGGGGGGGGGGCAATCACACCCACTTTCCCCCCTGTATTTAAGTCATTACTCCACTGTTGTTATGGCTGTGAATGGAGGTTTGCAATCTTGCACAGGAGACGTGAATGCAGCACAAAAATTGGCTAATTCGTTTGATATCCATTTTTTGTCTCAAAACATTTACTTATTGCTTGAATCAGTTTATCAAAGAATCTACTGATCTCTTTTTATGGCCAGTTTAACACTGCAATGAATTGTTTCTCCATATAGGCAGCCTAAAGGGGAGACTTTACTGGTGGTGTGTCATAAAGATTAAAAAATTGTTCAGCCCAACAAAAAATCATTGACTCAAATCTTTCTCTTTCTTTGCAGCCAAAATTGATAGGAAGCTTGTCTTGTTCTATTTGGCAAATGATGTTGTCCAGAACAGCAGAAAGAAGTCCAAAGACTTTGTGATGTTCTTTGGCAAAGCTTTCAAAGAGACAATTAATCACTTGAAGTAAGTTGATTCAATTGTTCATGGTACCAAAATGTTTGTTTAGAAAACTACCAACACACCAGTGTAGTGTCAAAGGAACATAAATGGTTTATTCTTAACTTCTGTACAGCCACAAAGTAAAACCATATACTTACAATGACATTGTCATCAAGCCTTAAAATTGGTGTTCTCCAAAGAAACAATGACTGATGGAAAATACACTAATCCAAGATTTAAGAAAATCATACCCCATAAAACTGCTAGGGCCGTGGTAGTACTCAAATTCACCTGTCAATAGGTTAATCCCTTCAGCTGTAGTTTCTGATTGCATCCATGTTTATTGAAATAGACAATGGAAATTAGATTTTATATCGATATGCTGATCATTTCATTATGTAACCAACATGTGCAGTATAGGTCCTGTGGACATTAACATGACAAGAATTTTCAAAAATTTTCAAGAATTCTTTATAGTATGGTAAGAATTACCCATGATGAAAAACTGTAAAATTTCTTAACAAAAATTCTCAAGAAGCTAGCATATTCTCAAGAATTTTTGAGAATTCTTAGCAGGAAAACCATTATAATGTGCACAAGGCCTGTGCTGCTTATACTGTTTCTCTTCTACAAATTTCTTACATCTAATTTATTTTCTTCCATATTGTAGTGATAAGAAAGTCAACAGTCAAGTTGAAAGAGTGCTGAAGATTTGGGAAGAAAGAAGAGTTTATGAAAAAGAGTTTGTTGAAAAGCTACGTGCTTTACACTGTAAGTTTATTTGTATGCAAATGTTTTATTATTGTGCCTTTTGTAAACTGGGGAAGTTGCAACCTCTTTCACCATCCAGGTAGCAGGGTTTTTTTTATGGAAAATCTTTACAAAGCTATTTTCTACAATCTTCTATGCACTTACTGCTGTGCAAATGTGATAGGGTTACATACAATTGACCACAAAGGAAATCAAGGGGCAACTTAGTTTGAAAAGATTCTTTTTTACACCTTTGAAAAAATCCTCAATAATCTTTCAAATGATTCTAAAATTCTTTGAATCTTCTTAGAATCCTGAAAATCTTTGGGGAAAGGTGAAAACGTTGTAGAAATTACCTAAGAATTTCTTACAGTTACCATAACTGATTGCCCTTTCAGAAAATATCATTTGATGGAATTATTATCTCATGCAGATGAAAATCTTCCTGAGAATTCTGATGTGTAATATTTATTGTAAATGAATCTAGCAAATGTTAGTTCTGTTTGAATTCTACTGTAATTAATCAAGCAAGAATTTTTGTTTTGAAAAGAATTTATAGACTTTTAAAAAACTTTCTCTTAGTTCTTTCAAATTCAATAGAATACTGGAGACTGCAATTAAGATAAATGTGAAGTAACTAAGTGCTACTGAAGTCTTTTGCCCTGTGCGTGTGCCATGCCACCTGAATTGTTTTGGTTGCAATATCAAAGGATCACATTACTGTGCCACAACACCTCGGTTATAGTGTTAGGCATGTGCAGCTAATTTTTATAGAATTATTCCAGGTATATGTAGACCATGGAGTGGTCTTGCCAAAGAGAGCCTAACGTTTTTATTTTTCTGTAGCCGGAAGCAAAAAAGAGAAAACATCAAAACCGTCTGAATCAAGGAAGGAAGAAAAGATAGTTGAGAAACCTGAGAAACCATCAAAGCCAAAGACCCCAGTGAAACCGTTGCCTCCAGATTTCAAGGTTTGTTACTGTTGATGTGCCAAAAGAATTTTGTGTGTTTGAAATTTGTGTTGATGGAGAATGATTCTCATGAATTTGTTAGATTTACATTAAATTTATAATTTGATTAAAATTTACATAGATTCCAATAATTTGAAAATCAGAAGAGAATGGTAAGTCAGCATCTACGAACCAAATTTTGATTTATCCCAATTTATCATGTATAGAATCTCCACAAAATGAATTTCAAATGCATGCTTTTCTTTTTGGTGCACCCAAGATGAATGACTCAAAACCGGGTGATTCAAAAAGATGTCCCCCTTTTTTTTAAATCATTGCAGTAAAAGTAGTTGCAGGATGATTCTAGGTATTGATTTTTCTAATAACTAAAAGATTGCAGTATTTCTTGTATTTTTTGGTAATGTTTAAAGAAATAGTCTCTTGGAAAATTCAAAAGACTTAACAAATCTGTCCCGCAGAACAGCGGGAAAATGGCCTAAAATGCAAGATCAAATCTTCCAGGTCATTTGAAATCTATTTCAAATCCTTTTTGAGAATTAGCATGACTAATACAATGAAGAACTGAAATGGAAGTTGATACCCTACTTATTGCTTTGAAAAAGAGATCACTGAAAATAGTAAAACTGAACAGTTACATTTCTTTTATTTCAAGATGCCTTGGATTGTGCTTTCAGGCCATTTTCTGGAAGTTATGCAAGACTAATTTTGAATCTCTCCAATTTGTCACAGCACTGCTATCTTGAAAAATACCAAAAAATACTAAAATACTTCAATGTTGTAGCTATTAGAAAAATGAATTTTGATGATTATAGTGCAAATAAATTTGCTACTGTACAGTGAGTTTTCGAACGGGGAGACGTTTTTGCATCACCCGATACATAATTGAAAAATCTAATCCTACTGTATCCCCTGTGCAACAGATTATGGCTGCTTTTAGTGTAGTTACCACCTTGTTGAAGTTCTCACTCACAGATCAAAGCTTTGGACAGTTTTGATAAATGTTCGCTTTTCTTGCAATGCCTTTCCATGATTCACATGTCTAATGGTTGTTAAAATTCTCAAGATTTTTAGCAATTACAAATTGCAAATAACAAATTTAGGTAGAAAATTTTAGGAATTACAAATGTGATCATCTTTCAGTTGCTATTGATAATCTAAGTATTTTCAAGAATGTGTTGGAAAATTTGTGTATGGAAAATACTTTGATAATTCTCATAACTTGATAGATTCAAATTACGGTATATTCCAATAATCAGAAAGTTAGAAGAAAAATGATTAAAAATGAGAAAACATTGACCAATCTTGAATCAAACATGTTATAAAAACTGTTGGTGCATTTTCATAAAGGGGTGCGCTGACAAATAAGTTGTCTTTTTTTGCCTCCACTCTCTTACAAATTTTCGTAAAGGAATGTACTGTATGCTCCATTTTTGTGCATGCTTGTACAACAGAAAGTTGTTTACTTGGAAGTTCATGATATTCCTCTGGTGGAAAGTATTTTTGATCTGAGTATGGAAATGATTGACAAATGTATATACTTTATCCTTAGATGTCAACTGTGATGAACATGATTGTTAGTATGAAAGAAGTAGAGAGTGAAATCAGCACACATGATAGCCAAATGGCCTCTCTCAAAGTTGATGCATCTGATTTAGAAGCCGTGAAACAAGTGAAAGGTATGATGACATACTGTATGTTATTCATTTGATATGTATGGTATTGGTATGACATACTGTATGTCATGCATTTGAAAATATTAGATTGGAAATATCTTGTTGTTTTACTTTATATACATGTAATAAGGCAGTTTTCAAAATACGCAAGGAAGGCTAGAGAAACTGTTGAAAATCTCCATGATCACATGCCAGGAAGATACATCTTCCACTTTTTATGCATCCTAATGGGGTAGCTGTTTTGTCCTGACTGTAAAGGGTGAAAATGCAATGATATATATTTGACATTTCTGACCCATTTTTTAAGCACCTTGAAATCGCTAAAAGATCAAAGTTGATTGAAAAAATGCAACAGCAAGATCAAGGTCAAACAAATGAGTGTTCACTTCTTTATGCTAGCCTCACCCTATACATTTTTTGCTCAACACATAGACAAACAGCTTGGTAAGACAAGGGTATATTCTTTTTTCGTATCCTGGTATAGCAGTGTATCTAGACCATATATTCCTATGCTGATTCCACTTTTTTACAATGTCAGATCGATCTGGTGTGAACAGATTTGTAAAAGAATTTGAAGATTCAAACGAGAAGTTGGATGCTTATTGTAACACACTCAGCAGATGTATCAATGACAAAAGAGTGTTGATTGACATGTTGCATCATAGTGAGAATTATTATGATGCTGCTTATGAAGAAGCCAAAGTTATTGTTCATGTAAGTTGAAATTTCTTCACTTAAAAGACAGGTTTTTTTTTATTCATATTAAAATATTACAATAAATCTTACATTCTACTATACGTTCCTGATTACTATACTACACTACAGGGACGATACCATCAGACATCACCAAAAGTTTTTTATGCCTGCGAGCGCAAAATTGCTACAAAACTGTGCCTGCAAAATTTTTCCAACATATATCATCTAGGATTTAAATTCTTTCAATGCATCACATGAAGCAAACTTTGATAAAGCGAGGGAAATTTTGGTCGTAAAAGTTGGATGGTATCTTTATCATAGACAATATATATGAAGCTTTGGCTTTGTTTAGGAATACTCTCATTTCAACAATTGACATCGTATACAGTTGTTTCTTTGCTTTAAAACAACAAAACTCATCTGGTACTGGACTTGCCCAAGTCTCTAGTGACAGATCTAACTGATAGCTCATTTAACTATAGACAAATCTAACTGGATGTGAGATGTTGAAAGATTAGCTCGATGTCCAACTCAATTATGGTTTCATTATTCTTAGCCTTTCAAATCATTTTAATGCAACATCTTGTTACTCAATTCCTACCAATTGATTGTTACAAACTTTAGAAAAGATCATTCTTTTAATAAATGTGCCTGCAGGTATTTGCTGGATTTAAAAATGTGCCTGCGAGCGGCGCTCACACGCTCGCGCACTTTAGCGATGCCTGGATATCATGGGAAGCGAAAGACTATGACTACCCCAGAATAAAGACAGGTCCAGGGGTTGGTATGATCGATGATAAAATACAAGGTTATACTGTTATGAATGGTGTCACATACTTTTTCCCACCATTTTTCATCATTTCTCTGCGAAATTGTGTCTTCAAATAAACGACCTGAGCATGATGAAGTCATAAAAGCGCAAAGAATCTGTGTCTTCTGACATCACTTTCAACGAAAACAAGGCTGTCCTATTGTTTTCTCGCCTTGTAATATTTGCTAGCCCCTTTATATCTTGTGCTTATGCAAGAAAATGGTGACACAGTGACAAGATTTGGCCTAAATTATCAGATTGTTTAATAAATTTACAACT
The DNA here is from genome assembly GCA_004194395.1 of Aurelia aurita complex sp. Pacific. Taxonomy (NCBI): domain Eukaryota; kingdom Metazoa; phylum Cnidaria; class Scyphozoa; order Semaeostomeae; family Ulmaridae; genus Aurelia; species Aurelia aurita complex sp. Pacific. The sequence goes on along the minus strand of REGL01000006.1, from coordinate 919,061 downwards.
GTTATCAAAATTGTCAAAAAATTTATTATTTCGCTGCAGCAGTTTGTAAGTTTGTTTTCTAGCATTGGTCATACAAATCCTGGACTTGTCCATCAGCCCTCATAATCAGCTGTTGGTATCAAATTATGTTTCTGTGATAATAGAACAGTGTAAAAGACAAAATCGGCTAACGTTGTTTTAACCATTTCAAGTCATGTGACCATACTCATGGGAAGTTTCAGTATTATTCTACTTTTTGCATGCATGCACATATGTTCATGGCTCGTAATATGTCAAAGAAATCAAAGACGTTTTATTAAGGGATTTATCACTTGACTTGAAAGGTGCAAACAAACCTTAGCCTATCATATCTGTACTGGTACATTTTTCACTAGGTTCAAGCTTTCGATGGAGGGACTATCATTAACTTGGCAGGGACTTGTAATTTGCCTGAAAAATTTTACCCATAATTTCGTGAAATTTTTCGAAAGTTTAGGGTCACACTAATTCCATAAACTTGATAAAAATCTGACTATAATTCTGCTAACAAACAAAAATTGATAAGTTCATTTAATTCTGCAAGATTTTCCAGAAAAGTACTCATAATTAGAATAGGCCAGAAAATGGTACCCTAAGTTTCTCAATTCTCAGGAAAATCTAGTTTTTCTGCACTACCAACATAACTCTTCTCCCCTCGACTTCAATGAAAAATCATGCCTTGGCACTATTCTCGTGTTCAAGCATATCCGCTTTCCTTTACTACAATCGTTGTAGTGATACAGCTTTGCCTCCAAAGGGGATCCTAAATTACAAGAACAGTTCTAAATCTGCCAACGCAAAGTTTGTTTTATTTAGATTGTCTTGTNAAGATTTTCCAGAAAAGTACTCATAATTAGAATAGGCCAGAAAATGGTACCCTAAGTTTCTCAATTTCCAGGAAAATCTAGTTTTTCTGCACTACCAACATAACTCTTCTCCCCTCGACTTCAATGAAAAATCATGCCTTGGCACTATTCTCGTGTTCAAGCATATCCGCTTTCCTTTACTACAATCGTTGTAGTGATACAGCTTTGCCTCCAAAGGGGATCCTAAATTACAAGAACAGTTCTAAATCTGCCAACGCAAAGTTTGTTTTATTTAGATTGTCTTGTGTCCTTTTTATAGGCATACAAAACATTTGGTAGCAGACTGACATCCATGAAGCGAAAAGTAGAATCTAAAGTAAAGAAATTAAAAACGAAATGGGAGAAAGAACAAAAAGAGATAGAAGAGCAGAAAAACACGAAACATGAATATGAACTAGAACCGATTTCTGATCCTGACGAACCAAGTGAATTTCAGCCAATCGGGGATCTACTTCAATCTGGTTTGAAATCTTTGGCTGAGAAAAAGAAAGATGAAATGTATAGACCAGAAGACCCGACAGTTGACAAGCTCGATGTATTAGATATGGATCTGGGCAGTGATTCTGATGGTGGCACCCCGGATGGGCCTCTGTATGACCCAAGCAGTGTGCTGTACGACCCAATCGACCCAGGAAAGGATTCTGTAGATGGTTCACAGCAATCGTTAGAGAATAGCGATGGACAGAATTCATCTAATATTAATATTCCAAATCCAGAGGACGTGCTCAAGAATATAGTTGGGCAAAATGAGATGCCAATACCGCTTCAACCTATGGGAATAATGATTGATGGAAAATTACAAACTTTCAGTTTAGCAGATGGTAAGTAGAATATGTACGTGGAGCAAATTTTAACCCCATTATACCGCTTTAACCCATTAGGTTTATTCGATTTTCATTAAAGGGGCTCCGTCGTCAAAATGTAAACAAAACGATGATTTTTGCAGTTTTTTGAAAGGTGATATCACACAGGATATTCATCTTTTTTTCAAAATGAAAGTTGCTGTTTGGACATTAAGCAGTGTACTTCACTAAGGAACAAACCAAACATTCATATCTTCTAGGATTGCTCGGATATAAGTGGATTTTAACGGTCATTTTTTGGTGGCTTGGGTGAAGCCACCAAACAAACTTCAGAAGACAATGGATGAACAATGAATAATTAGTGACACGTGCGAGTTTACGGATTTGTTTACTATTTGACGACGGAGCCCCTTGAAGGATTGTAAGGAATCCCTTCAGGGAACGAGGTACCCTGCAATGATGGTCTAGGAATCTACTGCCGAATTTATTACCACACAAAGGTTAATATTGAACGAGAAGTGACTGATATCGACTTATTCTCAGTCTATCTTTGCATTGCTTCGGCATGATCAAATGGTAATCAAAGTCTGTGAGATGTTACTTTGGAAAACAGCGTTTTATGTTTTTGCATTGTTATTTTTGCGTTGTCGCAAATCTTATGTGACTTGACGTTTACCGGAATTTTATAGCCATGTTCGAAGGAGGCTGACGTATGTTTTGCTCACAGGTATGCTTCGTGATCATGCCGATTTTAATGCCCCGTAAATATGGTTTTGAAATAGGAATTAAAGGTATTTTACAACTGGTAGCAACATCTTCCGAGTGTACGTGAAAACCATCTACTTATGACCCAAACCGTCTACCTCTTACCGTCTACATCTTACCGTCCTCGTCTACGTTTTAACCACCTCATTTCATTTCATTTTCATTTTACAATATTTATACAGGTTAATAGGATTCATATATAAATATGTTTTTCAACCTGACCTGTTTCAACAAAAAGAAAAAAATCTAACCACTAAAACTAAGAACAAAAGAAATTTACATGCCTAATTTACAATATTATACAAAACTAAGACTAATTAGTAAAATAAAAGTTGTCCCTGTCTATAGTTGTCCTTTGAAGGTTTTTAGGGAGGGTGCCAATTTTGTCTCTCTTTCTAGGTTGCTCCACAGTTTCGCACCGTGATAAGAAAAAGCCTTTTGGCCATTGATAGTTTTTAGGAACGGTATCTTAAGATCAGTTTCTGATGAGCGCAGAAACCGCTCTCTACCGTCCGAACATTTTATGAATAATTTGTTCAAGTAGTCTAGGGCAAGCGAATTCAAAGATTTATAAGTTAGCGTGACTGTCTCTTTTCTTACAAAATTTCTGATATTTGACCAGCCAAGATTCTCAATTATCGGAGCAGCAGAAGCATCGTATCGGCTGCTCGTTACAATTCTTGCAACTCTATTTTGGATCTATATGGAAAGCTGATACACCATTACAGGTTACGTTTGGATTGAGAAAAGCTTCTTGGTCTTTTCAAATATTTTGTGCATACTGCTGAAAAATCGTTGAGTAATTTCTCAATTGACATGATAGCCTTTAAATAAATTCTGACATATTTTGTGGATATAGAGATAAAACATGAGTGACAAAAATTTGCAACGGGTCTGTTGTAGCAATCGCAGATTTGTATAACCAGCATCAGTTGCTTTTGATTGACATGCAAATACGAAGCAAAAAGCGATTGGAGGAAACAGAAGGATTGCTCCAGTCGATTTGTCTAGAGCCAATGGTTAAAATGGCACTGGCCGTGCATGCGAAGAGGATCTGGTAAAAGGAAGACGGGCGTAGATCAAAAGAAGCTGTATGAATATAAGCAAGAAAAAAGTGTTTTTAAGCTTTTTTACCCCATATTTGGCCAATTCAACAAACACCTTTACGAGTAAAGTTCATAAATTGGACACAGTTTTATTCCAAACCATATCAAAATTAACATGCAAACTTATTCAGCTAAATGAATGGAAAATCTTTGGCAGCCTCTGGAATTTGATATAAGTGGGGGCTTGATAGAGAGGGGGGCCTTTTTGAAATTTTGCTCAGAGGGGAGGGGTTTATTAGAGAAGGGGGTTTAATAGAGAAGGGGCTACATAGAACTTTAAGCTTCGATCCTATCAAAAGGCTATTTCGCTGTAAATGTATAGAAATACTTTCTAATGCGTCATTAGCATTAGATAAGAAGTATCTTCTCAAGAATTTGGTATTTGAATAATCTTTGTTTTCACACACGATATTCGAGTCGACTATTTTAGCCTGAGAGGTAAATATCCCTGCCATGCGTAAGAAGCATATTGTTTGATTGAAGCAAATCAGAAGAACGTTAACAAACAAATAGAAGTGCATTAAAGGAAGGTTCCTCCTTATAGTACACATTTGCTTCCCCGTTCCTTGTCCTTACTGATTTTGTTCACAACTACTACACAACAAAACGAAACACAACACATCACAACACGACACAACGCAACGCAACACAACACAACACAACACAACACAACACAACGCAACACAACACAACACAACACAACACAACAACATTGTTCCNTCTAATGCGTCATTAGCATTAGATAAGAAATATCTTCTCAAGAATTTTGTATTTGAATAATCTTTGTTTTCACACACGATATTCGATTCGACCATTTTTAGACTGAGAGGTAAATAACCTTGCCATGCGTGAGAAGCATATTTTTTGATTGAAGCAAATCAGAAGAACGTTAACAAACAAATAGAATTGCATTAGAGGAAGGTTCCTTCTTATAGTACACATTTTACTTCCCCGTTCTTTGTCCTTACTGATTTTGGTCGCAACTACTACACAACAACACAACACAACACAACACAACACAACACAACAATATTGTTCTCTTCAGGTGAAAACCTTTTTTCTTCGTTTTTCTTCAGGTGATGCGATTGCTGGGATAAGCACAAACACAAATGTAATGCAGTTGAGCACTTCAAGTACGCGCTCCAAGAAGAAGAGCAATACTGCTGTAAAGGAAGCCTCTGGGTCATTCCTGAACAACGAAGCTATGTCGCCAATATCCGAAGACTCTGTACCATCACCGGAAGGAACACCAGAAGATCTGGTGCTTGAGAAAGATCAGAGCCAGAATGACTCCTTGCCGAATCAGCTAGAAACCCAACAGCAAATTCTTACAGCAAATCTCCTACAATCTGCACAAGTTCTTCCACCCATTCTTTCTGATGGGCAGATGATGATAGGAGACCAGCTCGTAACGCTAGGCCAAGATAACTGGGCATTATTAGCAAACCAGGCCCCAATACAGCTTGATTCACTTCAAGGTTTCCAACCAGCGGGTATTCAAGACATGCCACAACCACCGGTGTTACAAGGCTTCCCAAATCTGTTAAATCCAGGACAACAGCTAAGCTTTAATCCACAGACGCAAGCATTTCTAAATGATCAGGCAGCAATGGGTAACCCGTTGGGACAGCTTGCTCAAACACAAAATCTATTAGGACAGCTTGGTATGCAAATTGGGGGTTTACAAGCTGGAGGGATTCCATTAGGACAGCCAGGGATGACAATGCAATTGCCTGTGTCTGAGGTGCTGCCTCAAGTATCTGTAGGGGCATCGACTACACCTACGCTTGACGAATCCTTGGATAAATCAGTGAGACCTATCGACATACTCAGTCAGCTGCTCAGTAAGGGAGGAAAGTCAAAGAAAGGTTCCTCTGAAAGGGACAAGTCGCACTCTGGAGATAAGGATAAAGAGCATAGGTCACGGGACCACGGCAAGCATAGGCGAAGTAGTACTAGCAAACGTAGGTCAGTGGACCGCCATCACTCATCAGAGCATAGAGAGGGTTCATCAGAACGTCATGAATCCAGCCACAGTTCCTCCAAGAAGTCGCATCATCGCAAAAAATCAAGAGGGCGTAGTAAGGAGAAACGCTCACATTCTTCTGAGAAATCAGATACTCAGAGGCAATTTTCAGTTGATTCATATGATGACGCATCGGTGGATTCATACATGAAGAGTCCTAAAGTTTCTCGCTTGCAGAGTCTCACAGAATCGTTTGAGGATGCTGCTGAAAGCATGCAGGAAGCTGGGGAGGAAGACCGTAGTAAACCAAATAATGCTGAGAGCACGAAAGACGAAGATAGTGATAAACCGATTACTTTATTTGACCAAAGACGGAAGAGCAAAGCTGAGCAAACAAACCAAGCACATGAGAGCCAATCTCAGGCCCAAAGAAGCAATAGTGTTGCAACTGACGCACCTGAAGGAGTAGTAAGTAAAGGCAATGCGGAGATTGTTCAACAAGATGCTAATATGCAGTTTGCCGCCCAGAATAATGTATTCCTCCAACAACAACAACAGTCGTTTGAAGGTCAGCAGATTTTGAATTCTCAGTTTAACCAACAGATGCTTAATCCAGCTATGAACATTCCGAATACCCAGCAGTGGACACCAACACCAGAAGGAAATATGCAAAACCAACAAGGCTTTATATTTGATTCGCTAAGATCCCCAACCCCCGAGATGGATCAATTTAAGAACATCACCCAGAATCAACAAACCCATATCATAGATCCAACTTTCCAACAAAGCGGCCAATTCAGTCATATGCAGTTACAACAACAAGGCATGCAGCCAGGGGGACTAACTGGTATGCCTTTGATTACCTCTCAAGGTTCCTTGACCATCAGCCCAAATATCCCCGTCTCTGTGGATATGAGGCCTGCTTTCCCACCGAGTTTTCAAGCAGATCAGTCTAGAGAACAGAATATAGAACAGGGGGGATTCACTGGTCAACAGATAGTCGAGCAGTCGCAAATGATGCAAGGAGAACATCTGCAGATGCAAGTAAATCCACAGGTAAATCAACATGCCATGCAAGCAGAACGCCATCAAAGTACGCAAGAACAAGATCAGATTAACCCTGGAAAAGGATTATTACCATCGCCGCAGCAATCGCCAATAGAGCCAAGGTTAAGAATGCCCGCACCCACTGGCAGTGGAAGATTTAGGCCCGTAGAAGCACAAATGGTTTCGAATTTACGATTCTTGAGACCACAGCAAGATAGCCCAGAGCAGTCTTCAATGACGCCACCTCTCTGGCACGACAGCCAGTCTCCGAGGCAAGAGAGTCCGATTCATCGCCCAGAGCGCCCTCCATTTCGTCCCAACCAACCAGGGCTACTTCATCAAAGACAGGAAAGACCTCCTTTTCATCCACAAAGAAACCCAGTATCGCCATTTGGCCTTAACTTTCAACCCGACTTTGAGAGACAAGATATGTCGAAGCCCAGTATAACGAGGCAACTTTCACGAGAGGTTCCAGATACAGAAATTAACCAAAATTTTGATTCAAGGCCAGGCCAAAACGTGGAGCAAGGGCATCGTTTACCGTCAAGGAGTCCAATGCCTCAGAATAGAAATGACCGTTTTCATAACTTTGAGCAAGATGTCGCTGACTATTCTCTAGATGGAGCAACTGATTTCTCAGAAGGAAGTAAACCTAACTTCACGAATACGAATTTAACTGTAATCAAAACAATAGATAACGAAGATCATTCTATTAACGGAGAATTTGAAGGACAGGAAAGACAAGAAGAGTTCCAAGAAACTCAACAAAACCAGAAGAACATTCGTCCACTTATTCCGCGCGGTGGATTAATGCGTCCACAACGGCATAGGTTTAGGCATCACGAACCAAATACTTTTCATCGCGGTCCGCGGCCATTCAGGATGGGTCGGCCAACGGGCTTTCGGCCAACGGGCTTTCAGCAACATGAGCAGAGACACAGATTTCGGCCACCACTTAGGCCCAGGATGCCACGAGGATTTGCACCCAGGAGACCAGTGTTTTGACTCAGCTCCAAACCATGACAAGTGAAAAGCGTTATCGGTAATTATTTAGATCTTATTCATAACTTTACATTTATTATTGACTACTTTTCTCGTGTTAATTATGTTGGATTCTTAGAAACAAACTGTGGTTCGCATCTGCGTGAATAGATTTATTGGCTGAGTCAAATATCTTAGGCGTTTGCTTAAAACTTGCCCACTTTTATTGCATTTTCAAGCTTTTCAGAAAGTGCTTCAAAGCAAAAGTGCTTCAGAACGGTATGACCAATTTTGGTTGCATACTTTAGCACATCAAAAATCGATTGTCCACTATAAAATGAGTTATACTGGATGAGTAAAAAGCCAATTGCTGTTTGAAAAAGTTCTGCTTCCTGGATGTCAAGGCAATAATATATTGGCAAATACATCATTCAGCAGTGGTTCGAGTCTATTTCAAAAGTTACTTGACTGAAATCGACCTCTCCGTTTTAAAATTGTAAGGGATTTTGGTCGAGAAAGCCCCTAAGAGAAGCCTTCCATACAGGCCCAAAATAATGACCAAATTTCCCTAATAATTTTGCCTTTCAGCAATGGCTTTTACGTGCTTTAGAGCAATCCCCCTTGTTCTATATCTTTTAATGTGAGGATTAATGTGTCATCCCTGGAAGCATGACAACATTATTCCGGGAAATTTCATGGTACCAAGAGGACAACACGTGCTCAAATGTGTTGATGTCATTGCTGTAAGGCTGATTTAGTAGGAAAATTTGGTCTTGATTTTAGGCCTGTTTTGAAAGTTTCTTGAAGGGGCCTTCTCGACAAAATCCCACATAATTTAAGAACAGAATGGCCGATTTCAGTCAGATAAATTTTAAGATGGATTTGAACATGACCACTATTAAATATCATACTTGCCAACATTATAATGTTGATATCCTGGGAGCAGTGGCCTTTCAAATGGGGATTGTTTCTTACACACCCAGTAGTGCGTTAAAATTGGTTGTTAATGAAGTCACAGTGCGGCCTAAGATGTTTTGACTCAACTGCTAGAACAATTAGGTTTCAGTCATTTGTGTAGAAAGTCGCCAATTATAGTTACATTTACGTAAAAATANTTTTAGACATTCATGAAGGCTTTCTTGAAAACTGTTTCATGTTTCGTCCAAAGTTTTAGAAATAACGATGGTTTTAAGTGTTTTTCAGACTTTTTCTTGATTCCATAAAAAGAAGAAAAGCACTCGAATTCTGAAAATATTAAGAATTTCAAAAATTCCATCGGTAGGATTATAGCGAAGTAGCAAAAGTTTCTTTCGAGCCTTTCCATTTAGTGAAGTAGGTCATAGAAGTTTACACCAAACATTTTACAGAACCTATGCTCTGGTTTACTCAAACTTGGTCTCAAAATCTGAGTCGAGGCCTTTTCTATATAGAAATATTAAAATTGAGACAACTCAAAGCACAGTTACTCCACAATGGCAGCACAAAGGGGAAGCCATGTTTGGGTGAAACTTTGTCGTGTAGGCCAACATTTCTTGTTCGTCAGGACATCATTGTTAGAGAGAATTTTGCTATTTTCACACAGCCTACTTCGAGAAGAAACAATTTGAAAGCATTAGCTATTAAATCCATGTACGCTAGTAGGCCTTCAAACCACTAGCTTAAAGAGTCCTGCTTCTCAAATTGACAAACTACCCCCACCAGATTTAGCTATCTTTATCAAGTTCAAAGAAACGTCTGTTGATGAGCATTCTAAAATGCTTTTGGGTGCCACTATAACATACTTGAATTATTGAGTCTCTATATTTCTGATGGTTTCCTGGTCTGGGGGTGGAGGTGCCCAAAATCGAAGACCAGTATGTGCAAACCCCAAATTGGGTGTGGCTTCTACAATTTCCTCAGTTTTTGGTATCCTTTTCATACAATTTGAATAATGTACCAATTTGGAGGAAGTATCTACAAATCTAGCTGATTCTCCAGTTTTGTTTTTTGAAGTTCTAGTTTTGGGTATGACTGTTTTGCGATGATACCCAGTTTGGATACCACTTCTACCATGACCCTTCAAATTTTCAAACAATATCTTGTTTGTACCTTCGCACATTCCTATCCTCAATTTTGGGCACCTCCACCCCCGGATTTCTTTGAACATTAAAAAATGTGCTCTCTAATTGACAGAGCCAATGCTGACATGGCTTGCCATATTATTGGTGTATGCTCTACACAGGAATAACTATCGTTTAGAATTCAAAATTATTGAAAATCTTGAGAACTTTCGTTTCTCCTAAGTACGATTGTGCAGTAGACTGTGTGGGACAATTTTGGCAACAAATATTTCGAAATGTGATGAAAGGTTGGTGAAAACAAATGGAAAAAATGGGCCTACTTTTGCGTTTTGTTGTTGTTTACGCAATCAGATTGGCTAAATTTTGCCAGGGCGAGTCCGTTTGTCAGCCAATAAAGATTTGTTACCCATGCTAAAAGTGCCAGAACTCGTATTTTGTTTATCGACTTTTGCCTTAGATGGCAACAGTTTGTAGTTGAAAGTAGTTGGACTCGAAATACAAGTTTAGTGAAAAGGTCAATTGACTATGTAAACAGTTAGTTGAGAACATGTGTAGTTGTATTGAGTACATATATGGACTTGCAATTTATTACTAGAAAAGTGTGTTTGCGTAACTGTACTAGGAATTGTAAGCGAATGAATTCTGTGTAATCTTTTGTTGGTGCTACACCTATAAAACAAGGCATTGGGAGTTGATGTTTCTTTCAAAGTGAGGTTGGCTGACTCAAATTTAGGAGGCCTTTCGGGGAACGTTGAGTACAGCAAAATGACTTAAGAATCTACACCAATGAGAGAATGCTGCGATTCAGTGCTGCCTCCGTGAAAGCAAATTTAGAGGGACCGCCATGTTAGGAATCCACTTTTCTGAGTTCAGATAAATCCAGAAAATGAATAACGAAGATTTAGCTAAATGTTTATCAAAGTTTCAAGTACAAAAAGTCCATGTTCGTTTCACTCTTTGTTAATTCTGATGTAGTTCAGAAGTGAAATATGGGTCGCAAATTTGCACTGTAAAACAAATGTCAAAGGGCTGCATTCCATAAAATTGCCCAGCTATTCCCAGGTCCTACAGTCATGCTTTTTTACCGCAGCAATCTTGAATATTTATAAAAATTCAATATGCCGATTGGATCTAAATTTTGAGCCGTTACTCCAAATAAAGGTTCTTGTACCGTTGGGGCCTGTGCTTCGGAACCGCTACTTCTGGAAGATTTGTGTACAACTTGAGCCAATCCGAAAGTTTGCATCTGCTACAAAAGATCTTTTGAAATTACCAGGGACGCTATGAAGTAAGGCGATCCAAAATGTGATAGTTGTTTGAAACCTGCGAATGAGTGAGGCCTGATATGATATAGTTCGATATTCCAAAGGAACTAAGATTCCGAGAACCATCAAATCCAATTCAAGCGTCCTTAGATCAGTAACTAAATTTCAAAATCGGCATTTTCAAGAACTGCAAATGTAGGCCAAATGTAGACGCTGACAATTTTTCGACCGAATCTCCGTACAGCCAGTTTGTGGTCTCATACGCCTGTTTTCGCCATTGTTTTCTCTCCAAATGATACCATTCAAAAATCTTCTTGCTAAGCAAGGTCTTCTGTCAGTTTTTTTCATGTCAAAGTTATTCCATTTTAAGAACAACCTTCTCGGATTTATTTTTGGTAATTTACGGTAGTTTCATTCACATAGGACTAGATAGCATTGGCCTAGCCAGTAGGATATAACGAAAAAATTTGTTGAACTAATATTTAAATCCATCTCAAATTAGTTATCACGTGTGATTTGCGATAATGCAAATTGTTCATCGACAACTTTTCAATTGTTTTTTTGCGAGCATTTTCATGTGACAGCTAATTTGAGATGGGATTTGTCTTTCGTAAAGTTGAATAAGCTGAATCATTGTCGAAAAATAGTTTAACTTGTCAGTTTGGATCGGAGTCGAATCATTTACGTATTGTAAATTTGGCAAAGTTATTTGAGTTTTAACTGTATTTTACATAGTAGATGCGGAGATTCTTAGTTGTTTTAGATTATAAATGTTAGTAATATCTTCTTCAAGAAATGTTCATAGCCTTTATTAAATTTTGTCGTATAAGTTTTGTGATATTTTCGTGTGTTCTTGTATTTCAAATACGACCAGTTGAAAGGCTATCCCCACGTTTTATCAAAATTTATGGAACATTGAAAAGGAGAGGAATTACCGAAGGTTTATATTCCCAATTTTTTCTTAGTGTCTAACCCCCGTCAAACTTAGAATTTGACTCCGTGCTCTTTGCCATATGTTAAAGAATTATTTTCACCCAGAGTCCTTTGCGGATACGCTATAATTTCTGACTACACTGTCTCAGGCACTGTCTGAAAATGAAATTTGGCCTAAACGAAACCTATAGATCCACAACAGGGCCTTTTGTCATATTTGGACTGAGACGAAAAGGACCTGACAAAGGCCCTGGGGACGAGGTTGGATCCACAATAAAGTAGTTGAACAAATAGAATAGTCCCAGTAAAGTAAAATTTGGCTGTGCCTTTCAGCTACAGCAGTGCGGGTCCATGGTTTCTACTTTAGGCCAAATTTAGCCTGCGTGCAGCCCCAAGGCTCCTTCTGTTCAGGTCTGGAATATAAGTTATGTTGAGGCTGCACGCAGGCTAGCCAAATTTGATTTTCAGACGGTCTGACGTTTCATGGTGCCTGCAAAGGACACTGGGTGACAATTGCTCTTTGAGGATGGTTTTTAGAAATGTCAAAACGCTTTTGAGTGACATGGGAAAAGTAAAGCTGCAATTTGCAACAGTTTCATTTTGTGGTCCACTGGTCCACTGGTAGAAATAAGGTAGCACTATTTCTTAAAATTGAGAATTTTAAATTGCAGTTTCTTATTGCTCGTTTGTTAGAAAAATTTACAAATTTCTCCCGCATTAAAATGGTCTGCCACACCACAATCCTTTCCAGATGAAAGTAGTTTTCAAGACAACTGCCGGGGTGGGCGAAAAAGTAAACAAAAATTACGTTTGGGAGTATCCTTTTCGCTGATTTTTTATGAAGCCGGCTATCATTCGAGGGAGAAATTCTAAAGCCGGGTGATAGAAATTTTTTCTTGGAGTGCACACCCCCGTACAATTGAAAATCAAGTACCCCCCCCCCCTCCACACAAATTTCACCTTTGACGAGTCTGTCAACAGCAGCAACAACAGGGCAACAACGACATACACAGAGATCCAAATCGAGGCTGCATGGCCTAGCCAGAAAAGATGATAAAGTGAGGAGTGAAAATCTAATCTGCAAGAGGAGGAAAGAGGACAAACCAATGTTTCGGCCCCTGATTTGGAGAAGTTGCTGTGTGGTGAGTCTTACGAGCTGTTATAGCCTTTCTATCCAGAGATTGTTGTCTAGTGCATGTATTTTATTTATTATATATCAGTCGGGCCCCTCTTTTCAGTTCTTCTTTGCTTGTGATGCGGCCGGCGCCTGCCTGTGTCCTGTTGTTTGGATGGTTGTACTCCCAGGGGGGACACTCGGCACATACACATACGGGGGGGGGGGGGTTAGTCCAAGAAATTTTCAGGAACCCCAAAAATATCAGTTTAGCTTCATTACAACCCAAAAATATCAGCTCATTTTATACCTTGACATCTATAAACGAACATAAAAGATCCTGAAACAATGCAAATTGAGGCCAGGATTGCCTCTAAAGAACCCAGAAATATCATTTTCACAATATTCGATGCCCAAAAATATCAAAAACATAATTTCAATTTATTTGGACCCAAAAATATCACTTTCGGCAATTTTCTGACCCAAAAATATTGGACTTACCTTCCAGTATGTGCATGTACTGAGTGCTCCCCCTGGGGTTGTGCTAGCCAATGTATGTTGCATAGTAACTAGCAACAACAATAGTCAGGGANGGGGGGGTCAGTCCGAGAAATTTTCAGGAACCCCAAAAATATCAGTTTAGCTTCATTACAACCCAAAAATATCAGCTCATTTTATACCTTGACATCTATAAACGAACATAAAAGATCCTGAAACAATGCAAATTGAGGCCAGGATTGCCTCTAAAGAACCCAGAAATATCATTTTCACAATATTCGATGCCCAAAAATATCAAAAACATAATTTCAATTTATTTGGACCCAAAAATATCACTTTCGGCAATTTTCTGACCCAAAAATATTGGACTTACCTTCCAGTATGTGCATGTACTGAGTGCTCCCCCTGGGGTTGTGCTAGCCAATGTATGTTGCATAGTAACTAGCAACAACAATAGTCAGGGAGTGCTGTGTATTGGGTTTACTCGGAAAAGTTTTGATCAAAACTGTGCCAGTCTCTGCACACTCTGCATAGAGTGCGGTAGCTGCACGACGACGAGATTTGTTTAAAAAAATTTTGTGTGCATGCCGATTTTGAACGAGATCTTTTTGTTCACTACTTTGAAAAACAAAGGAATCAAGTACCTTGCACACAAGCACACCAATGCTTCGTTGGTCTGCACTCTGCATTCGTGAGAGATCTCGTTGAGAACTGGCCATGCTTTGCAGGCTGGATTGTGCAGTCCGGTAAAAGCTCTCGATTCGTTAGCGACTAACCGATCTATTAGTGACTAGCAGATAGATTAGCAACTAACTGATTCACTAGTAAATTTACTAACAGATTCCGTAGTCACTAACCGATCAGTTGGTGAAATTTGATAGGTTGCGCAGCCACCGAAAACAGTACATCGGATTCAGCACGTTAAAAAACGCTATTTCACCGGGTGAAAAAATTCTACCGGTGCAAAGGAGAGCTACACTCAAATTAGGATCGATTTACATCTTTTACGCACGAAACAAGTTAGAACCAGATGGACCAACTAAAATAACTATTATAGGCCTAATGTTTTTCTTCTCACAGATCTTCGTAACGCGCACTCAAGTGCTTAATCCTTTCAAAAAACATCGTGGAATCGATTAGAAACCGGTTGAATGTTATAACTAATAGATTCGTTAGGAACTAACCGATCGGTTAGTGACTACGGAATCTGTTAGTAAATTTACTAGTGGATCAGTTAGTTGCTAATCTATCTGTTAGTCACTAATAGATCGGTTAGTCACTAACGAATTGAGAGCTTTACCGGACTGTTGTGTGGGTGTGGTCAACACAACACAACAGCAACTTGTGAAGGCAATGCCTTCATGCCAGTCTGCAGAGTGTGGCAGCTGCACGCACGAGATTTTTTTCAAAAATTTTGTGGGCACGCCGATTTTGAACGAGATATTTTGTTCATTACTTTGAAAACAAAGGAATCAAAGACCTTGCATGAGAGCACACCACTGCTTCCTTGGTCTGCACGCGTGAGATCTCGTCGAGAACTTCCATACTCTGCAGACTGGCCTTCATGTAAGAATCCTTATCAAATCCTCAAATTATCAAACTCCAAAATTAGTTACTGTTGCAAGACAGAAATTTGTTGGTATTGCCTTTAATTAAGTCAATTGACCATGCAAATAATGCTGTTTTTATTATGCAAAAATGAGATATCATTAATACCATAATTTCCTTACTGCGCATAAATGTGCTAATGTCTGTGGTGACGCTGACCAGCAGTGTAGCAGTGATATCATTCTTCAACAAAGGACTGCAAAATTCAACAACTTTTTTCAGGTCTGCAAAATTTGTTGGAAACAAACTAACAGGCGAACAAGCAGAATTCATTGTGAAGCTTTTGGGGCAAGAATAGTATGCTTCTACGCAGCAATGATACCAGGGCATCATTGCCAGACTAGCAAGTTGAAAAGTACACTCATTTTTTTATAAGAAACTAAGGTCCGGTGCTGGTGGGCAGTTTCTTTGATTTTTTAGGCCATTTTGCAAGCCAAAGTTTCTTATATGTTTCTTGTGCTTTTGATGCCAGAAGTGTATGTAGAGTTAATTTTGTTTATCTAAAGGGTTCCCAAATTGCTTGGTAAGATCTCAAAACAAGTAAATAACATAATTCGCACTCAAAATGATGCCAAAACAGTTGCTATAACTGTACACTGTCAGAAATTTTTGAGCGCCATAGGAGAATTAAAATTGTATATTACAAACGTTTCTTTGCTTTTTCAATTCAGGTGGGGTTATTTCTTAACTTTCAAAAAATTGAGCCTGACATTTCTTGTAAGCGGTTTCTCAATAAAAATACGGTGTAAATGATTGTATTAAACTGATCATTAACAATGTTTACTGACAAATTAAGTTTTTAATTAACATATATCAAGTAATAATAATCATGGTCTGTCCCAAATTACATTAGATGTCATGTGAAAATGCCTGTGAATAACAACAATTGAAGTGTTTCACATGAGTGGCAGTATTGCAAATCTCATATGACATCTAATTTGAAATGGACTTTAGATACACAGGCAATTCTACAAAACTTTCAAAATGATTAAGAATTCAAGGTTCAGTTTATGATCTGTTTGTGCTTTGACTGCTTCAGTTCTTTGGTCAATGATCAGTAACAAAAACATGCAATAGGCAAGTGTCGAAAGCATATTTTGTTATCAAATTCACATTGGCCTCGCTGTCTGCCAAACTTCTTGCATTTGTCATTGCAAGAGGTCCAAAGCCATCCTGTTCCCCATGTGCTCCACTTCATACACTTGTTCCATGTGTCATGGCAAGCAATGGCTTGTTTTGCCAATGGAGCTGGCACAGCAATGGTGGTGCAAATTGCAAGTGCCAATATTAGCATTATGATCAAGTGCTTCTTATTCATCATCTATAAGGAGAAAGATTTTTTATTCTATTTTTAGATTCCAATGAAAAATTACAATACACATTACAGGCTACACTACTTCAGTTTCAGTTTCAGTTTCATATATTTTAAATTCACTTCATACAATTTATAATTTACTATACTAACAGCTAACTAAACTACAAGGAAAAGAAAATATTACAGAAAATTAATACATTGGTACGGAAAATTAATACAATATACAAATACAGAGAAAAGAATAAATTGTATGGAGGGAATTACTTAAAGGAGGAGCTCTCTCAATAGGTAAACTAATCGAGGAGAGAGCCCCCCCTGTCCTACGAAAATTTGAAATTATGATGGACACATTTGATTTTCGTATGATAAAGTAGAAATTGTGCCAGAATCAAACATAGCTTTGAATTATTCATTGACCTTGTTCAGTAAGTAAATTTTCAGTTGCTTTTTGAAGGATATTTTCGATGGAGCATTACGGAGTTCAACGGGTAATGAATTCCAAAGTTTAGCACCAAGATATCGAATTGATTTTAAACCATATTGAAGACTGTTTATTCGAGATAAGTATAGATTTCCTTGACTGGCCTGTCTCGTTGAATATTGATGAACAGATGAATTGAATAGGAAGAAGTTATGAAAGCAACTAGGTGAAGTTTTATTAACAGAGTCAAAGACAAAGGTTAAAAGTCGGAGTTCAAATATCTCAGAAAGTTTGAGAAGTTTAAGATCTTTAAAGATTGGAAGAGAGGGTGACATGCGAGGCTGAAATGAGATAGCTCTGACTGCTTTTTTCTGTAGTTTAAAAATTGGATCAACATATGATGCATATGTTTGACCCCAAACAATAAGACCATATTGTAAGAAGGACAGAAACAAAGCATTGTACAAGCAAAGTAAAACATCTAAGGGAAGTAAGTTTCTAATTTTGAAAAAGATTCCACAAGTTCTGGCTAATTTTTTAGAAAGTTCACTGAGATGGTATTTCCAGCTTAGATGCTCATCTAAGAGGAGTCCTAAGAATTTGACAAACTTGACCCTTTTAATATGCTTTTTCCCTATTTTTATCGTAGAATCAGAAGGAACATTTTTAGAAGGAGAATGAAAGATAATATAGTTTGTCTTATCAATGTTTAATGATAATTTATTAGCATCAAGCCATTTCTTTATTGATCTAAGTTCTTTGTTAACGATTTTAATTAAGTTAGATAAATCATTTGATTCACAGTAGATGTTTGTATCATCAGCAAAGAGATAGAAATTAAGTTTCTTGGAAGCATTTGGTAGATCATTGATGTAGATAAGGAAAAGTGCTTACGAACCAGGGTGCATTCCATGCACTTAGGCCTGAAGATCTTCGGCGTAGACCTGAATTTTTTGTTGGTGTAGCGGCGTCATTTTGTCAATCAAATCGGTTCTTGGCGTGACGGCGTACAAAAATTTGCCTGCCTTGGCGTGAACGTGAAGTTGTCCTCGATCTTTTCTTATGTGAATTAGCAGTGTCTTTTGACATGATCAAATAATGACGTGTATTCTCTCTCCCTGAAAATATATATCTGGCGTACAAAACTTAGGGCTCGGTGTACTTTCGGCGTAGGTTTTACATGGAATGCACCCTGGCTTACGAAATACTATACAATACTACTGTAAGTCCTCAAACAAGCCCCCACCCTCAAATAAACCCCCATTGGGGGGGGGGGGGGTAATCGATTGTTATTTTAGTGAATACTTTTTGATTTTCTTTCTTGACTGATTTCTTCGTGTTTTTTTCAACGTACTCTAACTCAGGCTTAGATATTGCCTCGAAAACAACATATCGCAAAATATCTGCTGTTTCAAGCATACTGACCAGCCTCAAGTAAAAGAAGAAAATTAGTCCTGGTAATATTCTTGGCTGCTGCTAAATAAGCCCCCTTCCCCTCGAATTAGCCCCAACCCCAACATATTTTTTGCAGAATAAGCCCCGGGGGCTTATTCCAGGACTTACGGTACTGGAATGATACCCAGAACATTGATTTTATCTGTTCTTATGATTGAATGGCACATCAGTCCCTCTACATATGTCTCATTACACTTACGCTTGAAACCCCAGAAAATCCCAAACATCGTGTAGAAATATTTTCTTCTCAAAGAAATCTTGTTGCTCCTTTTGATAGAATGAAACATCCGTCACCCATGTTCCTGCTGATATCTGACCCAACTCAGGTTCACCTTACCTCTATATTTGAAATATTTACTTGCTGAAAATTGTGTGGCACAGTATTGTAATCCTCTGACTTCGCAGGCAGTGCAGTCAGGCGAACCGGGCTTGATTCCAGATAGAGCCTCGCCATTTGAGCATGGCAACAAGGGGTCACGGACTCGATTGAGTCTTCTCTTCTCCTGCGATCCCAGTGCTTTGCGCTAAAACCACAACTTTACCCAGCCCTCTGAAGCTCTACGAATTTAAAGACATCGAGAAGTACAATCTATACTTGAGGGAAAAAGATACAACAACGAAGAATATCCTACCTTGCAGCTTTACTTCGAAATTTTCAAAAATTTCTCTCTTGTAGATAACGGACTGCTGTTGCTGCCAGGCAAGTTGCTTTCCCTTGTGTTGAAGTTGTACGGCGGTCTCCTTTGCATATGGAACCAATCAATATGTGCTCTTTTGCCTTCGCACAAGATTAATTCGCATATTTTGCAGACATTTGATTTTGGTTCCCAAATGGCAAAAAGCCAGCAGTGATATTTGATAATTTGATGGTTAGACTATTGGCTGCGAATGTTGCTAAACATTGGATTTTGGTTGGAATTTTAGGGTGTATTGTCGAGACAAACGGAAGAGAGTACAGGTGAAAAGTGATATAAGCGAAAAAGGCATATGATCGACTCGCCACCTTTTTCGAAATTCTTACTCACAGAAATGTAGATGCATTTTCAATACGAGTTGTACGAAAAATCATATTTTTAAAAAGATTCGCAATCTTGTAAGATAGACGTCGATAGAGTTGCCTCTTTGGGAAAGTTGTAATAAGCCTATGGGATTCTCAAGATCCCTGCATTGTATTGATTGTATCGCTTTTCAAAAATCAATCAGGTAAGGGCGCTTTTTTACTGAAATATTCGTAGCATAACGCGAGCAACTTTAGAGGGAGGATGCGTACATCAGAGGGAGGATTTTACTGGTGAGAAAACCCTTTTCTAAAACTAAATTTCTTTCAACCTTTTTGTAAACGAATCTGTAAACGCCGTACGTATTCATCGTTCATCCATTGTCTTCTGCAGTTTGTTTGGTGGCTTCACCGAAGCCATCAAAAACTGACCGTGTAAAATCCATTTATATCAGTGAGCAATCGTAGAAGATATGAAACAGAGGATGAGCCAAGCGACGACAATCATTTTACACTTCATTTTATCGACTTTCATTCCATGTTAACAGTTGACATTTCCAGGAGACTTAGACGTTATATAAGAGACATAATCGGTTAAAAAAGAACTATAAATTAATTTGACGTAAACATGTTTTAGAACGTTTCGAACCAGACTTGGTTCATCTTCAACAAATCATGCTTTCATTTTGAAAAAGATATGAAAAGCCTGTGTGATATTGTCGTTCAAAAAACTGCAAAATCATCGTTCTGAACGAAATTTCGAGATGGAGCCCCATAGTAAACCGTACCATGAGCCATTCATAAAAGTGACAAGTGAAAGACAAAATATCAAAATACGGAATAATGATAATGGAATATAAGATTTATGTGAACCACTGTTACGAATTAACCATTAATTTAATGACAAATTAATTTCCCAGATATGCATCTATAAAGTCAAATAAAAAGATAGGACCACTGGCTGTCAGTGTATAATCTTTATCATCTCTGACTGCATTAGTGATTGCATCAATAGTGACAAAAACATGCATATGAACTGCATCTTCCAAAGCTGTAATCACATTCTCCCCATTTTGCCATAGCCGTCGCACCACATTTTTCATCGCAACTTCTTTTCCCTGTAAAAAAGTTCCCCGCTCGGCATAATGTCAGCGTGTTGTAGCAAGCCATAAGATACTTTCCTGAAGACGGGGCTGGCAGAGCCATTGTGACACTACTTCCAATTGCAAGTGTCAGCATCATTAAGACGATTAAGTGCTTTGCAGTCATCATCTACAAAACAAAATCATAACTTCCGGGTGTTCCAAAAAAAAGTACTCGTGTTTGAACAATCACCAAAATTCGNACTGCATCTTCCAAAGCTGTAATCACATTCTCCCCATTTTGCCATAGCCGTCGCACCACATTTTTCATCGCAACTTCTTTTCCCTGTAAAAAAGTTCCCCGCTCGGCATAATGTCAGCGTGTTGTAGCAAGCCATAAGATACTTTCCTGAAGACGGGGCTGGCAGAGCCATTGTGACACTACTTCCAATTGCAAGTGTCAGCATCATTAAGACGATTAAGTGCTTTGCAGTCATCATCTACAAAACAAAATCATAACTTCCGGGTGTTCCAAAAAAAAGTACTCGTGTTTGAAAAATCACCAAAATTCGATTACATGACCGATCTTCAAATTTCTTTTTTTGGTAAGTAATTCAAAGACCAAATTATGTTTCTAGGTACTGCTAATCGTGTGATTGGTTTTGAAACTAGCAAATTTAACTCTTTTCAGGACGCCCTCGTTGTGACGCATACTGCAAAAAGCATTGATGATGAGCAGATTAATTAATATGAGAAAGAAATGCAAACTATGAAGACTTGAAGGAGGCTAAAAAATCTCAATAGCATGGCTCTTAGGCTAGATTTACGATGTTGCTTAAAGAGTATAGCTCAGAATAAGGTTTTTCGACGTGCCCTGAGCCTTTCGACGTGTTCTGAGCTCTGAGCCTTGAGTTCTGAGTTCTAAGCCGTGTTCTGAGCCTGAGTTTTTCAACGTGTTCTTATACCCTTTAGTTAACAAAAAAACACTTTATCATCTTAAAATATACCTGGATCTTTGATAAAAGAGATCAAAAGAACATTTGATGATAGGTTTCATAATAGAATTTTTGCGATTTTTGAAACGGGACCCGTTTCAAAATTCATCAGGGGAGTACTTTTTTGGGATACCCGGTAGGTGGCTCATTCGTAGAAAATTCTAAAAATCAATAAAAGCTACCGGGTGAGCCATAAATAAGTCCCCAAATTTTAGAATGCATAGCATCAGGAGTACTTGATGAATTGGGAAGAATCGAATTTTACTTTATAGCCGAAAGCCCGAAGTAGTTTTGTAATGTTTATCCTGTCTTTATGAGCGCTGCAAATATTGTTTGATTTGACTTTATGGACATTTCTTGGTTGTGAAATGCCCGGGGGGATGCATAACATGTTCGGAATACGGGTATGTGCCACCCATATGGCTGGGTTTTTGGACCTAAACTTCTGTAAACAAGGGTCCTTTTTTGGCAGATTTTCCATAAACATGGGTGGGGTTTCGCTGAAATTCACAAAATTGTTAAAACATGCAATTTTGCGCCGATATTCTTCATAAAAGTGGGTACCAAGGCAAGTTTCGGTAATTAGGAGAGGGCACCTTTCTGAAAACCGGGCGGCAGACCCCCGTCCATCCACAAGTCATGTACCCCCCCCCCCGGGTGAAATGCCCAGAGAAATCCCAAGAAACTTCTCGCACAGAACCAAAAAACAACGATTTTCACAGATGAGATATATCCTCTACTGTCTGCACAGTTACTGCCATTGGATAGAAAATCTTCAGTATTTGTTTGAATACCTACTTTTTATAACTCCTGAGAGAGGTGAAATGCAATTACATTTTGTTCTGTGGGAGGAGAAAAATTACAAATACCTCTGTCTCTCGACGTTTTATTGTATTCATTTCATTTTTATATATAGATGACCGTGTACTTCTTAGTTTAGTGTCACTGAATGAAGACATCAAAACAACTGCTTTTGAGGAAAGAAAATACACATGCAGTATCGAAAAATTAACGATCCTACCTTGTAGTNTTGTATTCATTTCATTTTTATATATAGATGACCGTGTACTTCTTAGTTTAGTGTCACTGAATGAAGACATCAAAACAACTGCTTTTGAGGAAAGAAAATACACATGCAGTATCGAAAAATTAACGATCCTACCTTGTAGTAGTGGTCCAAAATTTACATCAACTGTTGTCTTTTAAAGGTGATACGCCACTGTCAATTCTAGACCTGTTATTTGGCTTTTATGTACCGCAGTTACTTTTGTCTCGTTTTATGCCCTAACATTTTGTGCTCTTTGAACTTGGTAATTTCTTAAAGTTAAAATGAGCTGAAACGAGCTAAAACGAGCTGAAATGAGTTGACCTGAGCTGTCTCGTTTTGCGCACTGAACGAATAGTTGTTTTTCTCAAGAAACTCGTTAACTTAACAACTATTAAAGCTGGCAGAAATTGAAAAAAGTCTACTCTGCTTGCTGACTACATGAGCCTAAGTTCCTTGCATTGATATGAATGCTATCAAGCAAATTTGAAATCAGGAGGAATGTGCTTTCAGATGACGTGAAGACGTGAAGTGATGTCTGTATGATTTTATAAAAAAGAGGCTTCCAAAGGGACGAAACTCTTTTTAAGCTCAAAGTGCAACTTCCTCTCATACTCTTTGAGGGCCTTTGAGACCTTTCAAATAGTGCCTGCTGCAATGTGAAACGTCTTTATTCTCATTTTTGAAGCAAAACAGAATTCACTAAGAGACATGGCTTGCAGAATACTTTCTCAGAACAAGCTTGTGATTTGATTTGATTTGATTTGATTTGATTTGATTTGATTTGATTTTGATTTTATTTGATTTGATTTGATTTGTTTTGATTTGATCAAAAGCTCTCATCTACTTTCTTTATAGGTGAGAAAACGAGTTACAGAAAAAAGTAGACTTCTATACAAATCATCTATCAGAAACAGAAAGTCTTTGATCGCTAACCCAGTTTGCAGAAAACTTTGTACCACAAGCCAGCAGGAATTCCCATTGGAGGTAAGTTTTCTGAAAATATCGATAAATCCACGTTTACCTGATCTCAAAACCGAGCAGTATCAACAGTGTCTTATCACCCATCGATTTCATCAGAAATCGAACTGTGCCTCGTGACCATGCTCCTCCGCACCTGAAACGCTCTCAAACGTGACAAGATGGCGGCCCCGGCAGAGGAAATTTCGAAAATGGACTTGAATGGCGAAGCAGCAGAGCAAAAGAAAGCAAAAGGCAACAAGAAGAAAGGAGAAAAGAAAGGAAAGGAAAAACAAGCTAATCCTGTGCAAAAGCTAGAGGTATTGAGTCTGAAGTTCACCAATGAATTAAATGATCCAGAAATGAAGGTTCAAAACAATTTTAGGCCCATCCCTCTCAAAAAGAGCTCTTCTGTTTGCCCTCTTAGCTGCATGTTTTAATGATCATGCAAAATTATGTGGTTAGCATTGTGTTCTTACAAAATTCTTCTTATAAATGAAGGTCTAATAATGATTTATCAAGTATCAGCATAGCATGTCATTAATGCTGAATGTTTGAAAATAGAAAAATACATAATTGAACCAACTATCTACATATAGCTATCTAGTATCAAATAGGAGTTGACATAGTCCCACATAATGACCGTGCAGCAAGCAGTTACTAGAGGGGCACTGACAAAGCTTTTGTAAAAAGCCCCAACATTGTTGTGTCTTCTTTGGATGTTTGTATTTGTTTCATATTTTCTGAGGCTTGTACGGTGCAGCCGGTAGCATGGAAAGTAGAATTTTCTTTCACTGTACATTGAACTAATAAACAGTACATTGAAAAATAAACTTGAATGAACAAACTGTGATGGAAACTGTAGAAACTAAATGCTCTTTTGACGTGTGTGGCACATAGGCGCTTCTTTCAATATGGGCTGTGCAGCAGATTGTAAACTTTTCCCGTGGATGTTAGAGAATACAGTTTGTTGTAAAATTACCAAAATTTGATTATGCATCAAATCTTTAAATTTGCATGTGTGCGTTTTCTGTCAAAGACCAAATAGATTTAGAAGACGGTTATTGTTTTGTTCCATTGGAAAAGAGATGATAAGATACAGGCATAACAAATATGTTAGTATTTTACAAAATGTTGCATTTTTAGCAAAAAGGTTATTTTGTGCCATTTCCTTTGAACTATAAAAGGGCTTTTCAATGACATATGCAACAAACTTTAAGTGGTATTCCATGTTAAAAACCCAAATTGAAAATCATTTCCTGTGATTTTGGAGTATATGCTTCAAAACCAGCATGTCCAAGGTAAATCTGATCCTTGACACGAATGCACTCAGTGGCGTGGCTAGAGGAGGGTATGAGGGGGCAATTTCCCCACCCCCCCCCCACTTTCAAAAATGTGGTTAGAATTGTAATTGAAAATGTAAAAAAAATCTGGGTACCTTTATACCCCTCCAGTCTGAAAATTTTTGACTGTTCCCTCCCCCCGCTATTTTTATCTAGCCCCACCACTGAATGCACAAGAGAAATTTTCAAGATATGTTTTATGATCAAATTTTGATTATTTTTCAAACAGTTTCACATTTTTTGGGTCATCCAGTACCAGTAGAACTAAATATTTTTATTTATTTTTTTATTTATCTAAAATGTTACAATACATGTTACAACCTACTATACTTTCTAATTACTATACAAATATACAACACTACAAGGACGGTAACCACAAGGAGCAACAGACAATGACTACCCCATGGTCATAACATAAAGAAACATCCAACTTAATTGCAACTAAATATGCAATTACAAGAAGCTACACATAAATGATTACTACTGATAAATACTGAGGCCTGTTTCGTTTTGGATGCCAGGCCAGCAACCAAATATTCAAAGTATACTTACAGATGGACAGCCATAACTGGAAGTCCTTTCTTTTGCAGCTGGATCCACCCCCAAACTTTCTTGAGGAAAGGATACAATTGTTTGACAAACTGAAAGCTGAA
>REGL01000006.1:860644-872211 GCA_004194395.1 Aurelia aurita complex sp. Pacific | reverse complement strand
GTCCGGTGGCTAAGACAATGGTGAGATGGATTATGTATCGCCCTGGAACTGTCCGTAGGTCTTTAAAAACATATATTATCACCAAGAGTATCATTAGGCCTACAATGCTGCTTGAGTTTCCTATTATTTTGACATAGGTCAGTGCTTTTGTACCCTTTGCTGTTGCTTGGCCATTTACATTAGCGATACACTTGCCTGATTCATGATCAAATACCCCTCCTTTTTGTAAACATTTTTCTTTCGTTAATCTCAACGCTTTGGTTATTAACAGTTGTAGCGAGGCAAAGAATTCGGTGGAAAACAAATGAGTCGCATTTCTGATACCTTCATTGCTAACCAAATCCTGTGAAGAAAATATGTTGATATGCAGTTCTTGAAATATCTCTGCCAAAGCAGCCAAAGACAGGTTGTTAAATTCGTTGCAATTATGAGCATTCACACTGACTCTAATAGCTGCCTCGTCGATTTTTGACATGATGGTCTCGTTAATCGGATCATTCCAACTTATTGGGTTGTAGTCTGCTATCTTGCATTTGAACGGCTTCAAGAGTCGAAACTTCGGTTTGTTGATTGTGTTTGAAGAGCCGCTGAGAAGGCATATGAAGAGAACTACACTCCATGCTTTCAGCTTCAATTGGTAGTCTATGCGCCTCATTGTTTCAGGGGATGAATGAATGAAACTTATTGTTAAGTACAGTTCTGACTATGCCCAAGGTTCCCTTTTTTCGGTATACAGTCTTTGCCAGAGTGTTGCAGCACAGCAATGGCATGTCCCAATGTTTTCAATATGTAAATGCGCTCATGGCTTCTTGAGGATCCTTTTTTTACACCCAGTTGTTTCAAACTTCAGTTGATGTTCATTAAGTTTATGTCCCCGCGCTCGCTCTCCCTCGCTTATTTCTGTCATGCGGCTGTCCAAGCTAATCGCTGTACAGTAACATCCGCTGACCAATCTTTCTTGTTGAAGTTCACAGATTCAAAGTTTGTGAAAAAGTAAATGGGGAGTTTCTCTCAAACACGTGTTCTCTCTATCAACGCTCCTGAATTCCTAGTTCCCCTTCAAAGAGCTTTCATAACCATCTAGAAGCTCGCCTCTTTCACAAGGAATCACGGATTAAAGATTTTCACT
Organism: Aurelia aurita complex sp. Pacific; assembly: GCA_004194395.1. Lineage (NCBI taxonomy): Eukaryota > Metazoa > Cnidaria > Scyphozoa > Semaeostomeae > Ulmaridae > Aurelia > Aurelia aurita complex sp. Pacific. The sequence goes on along the minus strand of REGL01000006.1, from coordinate 871,082 downwards.
TTTATAAGAGAGTGTTTACACAGTTCTTAGTTTTTTCTTTCAAGACAAATTTAGGTGCAAGTTGCGCTGAATCAATCGGTAAATAATCAAATCAATTAAAATAGTTTTTCAAATATAGATTTATATCCTTTTAAAGATGTAATTGGTCTGTTAGCAAATCTAAATTTGTTTTTCATGTATATTCCCACAAAGTATTTCTATATATTGATATGCTTAATTAGCAACTCCTTTTTCATCCAATTCATTAATTGCTTGCCAAAATAGCCAGCGAAAATGCTAAATCCCAATTTCCATTTGATTGGTATCAACTGGATTTTTCGTAAAGCTGACTTTAGTGGAGACCGCCTACATTACTTAAAGCCATTCAGTTTGTTTGCTTTCTTAAAGTGGGCAAGGCAGCATATAGACTGATTGCGATGGGAGCCTTGTATCCCTCCGGTAAACCTTGCTCAACAGCTCAATAGGGACTCATGATGAAACTGTGGTAAAGCTGACCCTATTTGCTGCATTTGATCAATCGAATCCTGATTGACTTACTGGTCTAGGCTCTGTTCAACAGTCATTCCTCAGGAAGGGAATTCGATAAAAACCACGTTAAACCTGGTATACATCTGAAGAAGAAAGTTCACTTTACCTGGTTNTTTATACGCGAGGCTCGATAGAGTGGTGTTAAGAGCTTCTATCACTATTGTGCAAATTCGAAAATTCTACAAAGTGCAATTTGTAGAATTTTCGAATATGCACAATATTGATAGAAGCTCTAACGCCACTCTATCGAACCTCGTGTATAAAAATAACGCTCGATCCAGGCTCTTTTGTAGAATAGCCAAAAGGTCTATTCCTCTAACTCAATCGAAAATAACTTTTATTTTCTTATCAACGCTATTTTATAACTAACGCTAAGATACAACCAACAATTGATATCTTATAGTACAGTATGATCAGTCTAGTGATTCTCCGCCAAAATGTCTAGCTCCCAAACTAAATTACTCATCCATTTTCATTTTTCTTCAGATAGAAGGGTAGAGTGGGGTGGGGAGGAGAGGAGGGTGGAGGTGGGATGGAGTAGTATGTCTTATTACCAGAATCACGATTGACGCGTGATTACTTTGACCTTGCTTATATACCTTATGGTCCATTAGGCCTAATTCTATGCAGTGCTGTCGCTTTCTTATCTCAGGGGAACCTTGTATGTCTCATGGGATAAGTAAATTCATATATCTTGGTGTGTCAGAAACGAAATAAACTACGAATACTCTATGCATCATACATCGATCTCATTTTTAATTCAGAGCGTCCTACAGCCCATGATGTATTGTTGCATATGCATGCACTTTCAGTATCAAACATTCACAAAAGAATTTTAAGGAAAGTAAGTCAAATATGTTTGTGATCGATAAACTCTACCAGAAAGGGGAGGATTACTAGACAGTTTCAATTTGGACTTCTCCAACTTGAAACATGCAGAACAAATTCAGAAGATTTCCTTTGACAAAAGTGCAGTATCGCATACCTCATTGAGGCACTCTAGTTTCAAACTGTTCTCAGCAATTTCCTGTTTGTTGGTATAGTTTTGTGGGCAGTTGATGTCTTCACCATTTAATTGATTGGTGAATGCTCGTTTGAAATTAGTAATTACAACCTCCTCGTGTTTATCCATGGTTTCATCACCCTCTTTCATGCGTCGTAGTTCCAATATGTTTCCAGCAACGACCTGTTTGTTAGCGCAATTCGATGGGTAGTTGATGTCTTCACCGTTTAATTGATTGATGAATGTTCGTTTGAAATTAGTAATTACAACCTCCTCGTGTTTATCCGTGGTGTCATCGGCCTCATTCATGCGTCGTAGTTTCAATGTGTTCACAGCAACGACCTGTTTGTCAGCGCAATTTGATGGGTAGTTAATGTCCTCACCGTTTAGTTTATTGATGCATCCTCGTTTGGAATTAAGAGCTCCTCGTTTGGAATTAGGAGCTCCTATCTTCTCATGCTTCTCATGCGCTAAATCGGTCGCAGGAAACTCAACTTCTTTGACATCTTTCTTCGGTGAATCAATGTTTCCCTGTGGTAAGTTTCTGTTTTGGTTATTGATGCTTCGTCGCAGCAAATTGATATCAGCAAATTCCTGCCGTTTGGTAGTATTTCTTCGCAAATTTCTGTTGGTGGCCTTTTTTTTGCAATCTCGAAGGTTTCTGAGGATAGCTATCATTGGGGCACGAAAATTTGGGTGGAAAAACGCGTAGATGAAAGGATTACAGGCTGAATTAAGATAATGCAAAAATTTAAATACACCTACTGCGGTGATCTGTTCTTCAAAGTTTAATCCTAGAGAGTTTAGTCCATATAGAATGTTAAAAATATGAAATGGCACCCAGCATACCATGAAAATTACAACGACTAAAACAACAGTTCGAAGTAATTTACATTCGTTTATTTGCGTCACGTCGTTAGTTACGTTGCGCCTTTTGATGGCAACAAAGATGAATATATAGCAGATGATGATTACAAGCGTTGGCAGGATGAATGTTACTATTGATACTACGACAGGGAAAATGGGAAAAAACCATCCGATGAAAACAGGTATAGCACATATGACTGCCATTAACCATGGGACTGCGAGTAGTTTGACAACAAATTTCTTTTCTTGCTTGTACGTTCTATGTAAGAATGGTTTCGTTATAGCCACTGCACGGTCAATGCTCATCAGGCATAAATGAAATACTGAAGACGCGCCTAAAGTAATATCCAAGCCTGTGTAAATCCTTAGATACATCTTTACAGTTGTAACTGGAACGGTATTTGTCAGATAAGCTGTGTAAAGAGGGACAGAGAATATTCCGACAAAAAAGTCTGTGAATGATAGGGATAGAATATAATACTTCAAGACATGGTGTGTAAGCTTACGTGTCATGATTATGTAGCATACCAGTGAATTGGAACCGATGCACACAATTGCAAGGAGTGCGTAAACTACTGTTGCTGCAATAAACTCCGATGACATCTTTAAGGGTTGGTGGTTCGAGGAATTCCTGACAAGCAGTTAGCTCTCAAGACTATGAGCAGTGGTGTTTCTTTTGTGAAACACAGTAGTCAGTTCTTGCTAAATTGTTTCTGACCACATCAAGTGCGTTCTTCGAAGGAACATTGACTTTAGCTGTGTTGAATAGCTCCAAGTTTAGCAAGTTTCTAGTTTCAATTTTAGTTGCGATTGGTCTTATGAAGGTTTTTGATTACAATAGGCATTGCTTGGATTACATTATTTGCTTGAAGGTGGACGCCAAATTTACAATATATTTCGTATTTATTAAATTAGTTGCAAAATTCACCCCCAACAGTGGGCGTTTTGCTAGAAAGATGCTCGTCCTTGACGTTACGGTAAAGTCACACCTGTAAGAAACACACTGTTTTACATCAGCCCATTCTTCTCCCATTGTTTCAAGGGTGTTAAAACACCCATGCTTTGATTAAACATTTATTTACCTTGCTTTGATTTTTGTTTCTTGCTTGTTTCGCGTCTTCGATTGAACATAACGTAGCTCAAACGTTTGTTGTTGTTTGGATGTGGTCATTCGAATCTAACTCCCTTGTATTCCTGTGTTTTAGTGTGCCTTGATAGAAGAAAGGTTCCAAGTTTGGGGTTTAAAACAGCCATATGGTCACCCAGTGCCCTTTGCGGGCATCCTGAAATTTTAGACCATCTGAAAATCAAATTTGGCCAAAGCGGAAACCATGGATATACACTGCAATAATTTAACTGACAGAAAATCGTTGATTTGGTTTAACTGCTCTATCAATTCAAATACTGCACTGTGGATCTATAGTTTCTGTTTAGGCCAAATTTGATTTTCAAACAGTCTGATATCATAGCCTGCCTGCAAAGGACCCTGGCTGACAATGGCCCTTTAAAGTACCGGGTGTCCCAAAAAAGTACTCCCGTTTGAAAAATCACCAAAATTTGATTACACAGCCGATCTTCGATTTTCTTTTTTGTCAAGCAGATCAAGGGAAAATTATTATCCAAAATATAGTTATTCTTGTAATTTATTTCAAAAGTTGCGAATTTAGCTCTTTTTAGGGCTACCTGGTTTTCAATCATACTGCATAAAAGCATTGATGATTGCCAGATAAATTTCTTTTTGCATGTGAAGCTTCCAGTTTTGTCATAAATTACAGAAAGAAATGCGAACTATCATTGGAGACTACAATAATGATAAACAATCTTAAAATTTTGACTCTTACGCAAGATTGAGTATTTTGCTTCAAAACTATAACTCAAAATATGGTTTTTCAACGTATAATTTCTCTACCTTGCTGTATCAAAAGCAAACATTTTATCATTTATAAATATTTTTGGGTCTTTGACAAAACAACTCAAAAAAATTTTTTATCAAAGGCTTGATAATCAATTTTTGGTGATTTTTCAAACAGGAGTACTTTTTTATGGGACACCCAGTAGTAGCAACGATAAGGACCAGAGGAGTCTAGCATCAGTTGGCATTGGGCTCGAATCTCTTCAACAATTTAAATCATGTAAAGTGTTATTGCCCTGTTCTTTCAACTGAATGGATCAAAGGGAACTTCATGTAATTTACCATAATCCCAGAGAGAGCATATTAAGCCTGGTTTCCATTAAATCGCAAAGTGTCGCAGAGTGTCGCAGAATTTTGGTTTGCTGAACTCTGCGACTTTCTGCGACAGGACGTTTCCATTGGTCGCAGAGTGTTGCAGAATTTTGGCGCCATGTTCAATGACGATAACATCACGTGCCCACAGCTACAACAACATCGCGTGACTCTTTTGTTCTGGGATCGCCATCGGTCGCAGAGTGTCGCAAAGTGTTGCAGAGATGGAACATTTTCTATCTCTGCGACACCGATTGTAGAGTATCGCAGAGTGTCGCAGCATTTTAGTACAGCAGTTTTTATTTGTCGCAATGTGTTGCAGAAGCAAAATTCTGCGACACGGAGAATTTCAACTCAGCGGAATCAGTAGGGATGTACGCAGGCTACGAATCCATGGCTAAAGAAAATATATCTCAAACAACTGGCTCATCGTTGCTTTTTCCCTCAGACATACGAAGCACATTTTTCATTGTTGATCTGAAACCAAAACATGTACAGTAGCTGTCTTCTCTCTAGCTCGCATCGAGAAGCAACAATTGATGTTGTTCTTTTCACTCCAAGTATTTCGTTACAAAGCTGGGTCATGTTCAGTTTTTGAACTGGGTTATCATCATTGTTTGTTTGTTTGTTTGTTTGTTTGTTTGTTTGTCTTCTTATTTTGATTCAATTTCATTTTAGCTTCTAAATCGAAACTAATCTAAATTGAAAAATATATGCTACTAGCAATAATTGATTAGGTGCAAATACAACATCTGCAAGTTGGCCCATCCCATCTTTGAAAGCATTGAAAGCATGCTTGAACCAGCCCCCAAACATACACGCCATAAAGAAGTATTGATTTAACAAGGGTATTGAATAATTTTAAGGTTAACTCTACATTCCTCCGGAATAATTCCCCAAACAATTTTTCATCTTGTAATAAGCTTTTAGAGCACGTTTGTAGCTACAAGTCATTCAGAAGATCCTTGACACTAAAAGACGAAGTCAATAGGAAACCTAGATAACTAAAGCTTCCAGTGACTTCTATCAATTTGTCTTTGTAAAACAGTCGATCGGTTTGAAACGTTCTACCCCCTTTATTAAATATCATGCGTTTTGTCTTACTAACGTTCACTGTCAAGTTATTTGATTCGCAATACTCCTGAAGTCTTTCTAATGAATGTTGCAAGCCCTCCTTCGTTTTAGATTTGCTGACAATGTCATCAGCCCAGAATAGAGGTCCTATTGATCTATCGTTTATTTTGGCAGGTCTGCTGTCCCTACCCTGAAATTGTGCTGGCCGTTAAACAGATTTGGGCTTACGATACACCCTTGTTTTACTCCACTGTTCACATCATAGAATGATGTACGTGTGTTACCTACACGGACGCAAGTCTGATCGTTTTCTATAATTTTAAATATATTCCCTCTAATTCCAAACCTATGCATTTTTTCAGCATAAGGTTTCGTGAAACCTTATCATATGCCTTTTCAAAGACTATAAATGCTGTGTACAACTTCTTTCCGTTTTTATTGCGACCAACAAATGCATAATTAATAAGTTATCAGATTTGCGATTTCCTTCAACAAATCCAAGCTGCTCTGGCTTAATTATTTTATTTGATGTCACGAATTCTGATATTCTCTCATTTATCATCACGTTGAAAAACTTTTCAAGACATGACGATATAGCTATACCTCTATAATTTGTTTCTAAGGTTTTATCCCCCTTTTATGTAGCGGAACGATCATACTTCTTGTCCAACTCGATGGAAAAACACCATTGTTTAACAATTTATTAAAAAGGTTAACGAAAACTATTGAATATCTACCTACACCACAAATAATCATTTCATTTAATCATTTCATTAAATTTCATTTCATCAAGACCAGAAGCTTTTCCAGTTTTTAATTTTTTCACAGCAGCAACTATTATCTCACCGGAAAAGTACTCATTATGCTAAAGATCGTTATCATCAATTACGTCATCAAAACACGGAGCAAATCTGCGTCAGATCACGTTTAGCGGAGCTAATTAATTTTTTTTTGAAAAATGATAGAATAAAACAGGTGATAGAATGCTTATTTGGCCTAAAATTCGTGCAATTGCATATTTCCTACTGTGTAGAATTAAAAAAGTGGTTCCCACACAACAAAATAAGTTGAAAAATAAAAGAAAGCCTCATTTTTGTGAAAAGAAGAGATAGGAAATTAAATGAAGGGATGTAGCGTCATGTAACCGTCGTTAAACACAAGCTTCTTCCTTGTGGAAAGAATGAATAGGAAATTAATAGGACAGTGATACCAAAAACAACCCTCTTCCCAGCAGTAGGTCTACTATTACGCAATTTTGCAAGCAATTAAAACACTCGAAATATATGAAAAAGATTTATCGTGCCATTGGCACCAAACAGCGCCAAAAAATGCCTTTTGTGACCGACAACCCTTATAAAATGAACACCTCGTCAGTACCAATGGCAATCGAAATTGGAGCTAGAAATCATATTTAAAGTTGGAAAGAAGGCAAATGCAATTGTCGCACAGAGAAAGACTTTATTTATACAGAAGAAAGCTTAATATTTCTTCTTAAAACTACTTACCTTCCTTCGAAGAAATCACTAATAAACCATTCAAGAGTAGCATTGTCAGGAGATCATATGGTATAGTCAAGCTGCCTCCTCAGAACGCATAGAGAATTGATGCAATCGTAGCTGGAACTGGGCAATTGATTGATTTGCACGCAGAAATAAACACAAATCTTCATCTTGTCTGGAAAGCTTGTCAGGAATTCCTTCGACTTTAGACCTATATCATCAATATTTTTCGCGCTCCCAGAAAGCTGACTACTTGTCAGGAATTCGCCAGCCTTTAGACATGTCAGCAGATTCAATTGTAGCAACAGTAGTTTACGCACTCCTTGCAATTGTGTGCATCGGTTCCAATTCACTGGTATGCTACATAATCATGACACGTAAGCTTACACACCATGTCTTAAAGTATTATATTCTATCCCTATCATTCACGGACTTGTTTGTTGGATTATTCTCTATCCCTCTATACACAACTTTTCTGACGAATACCGTTCCAGTTGGTAAAAACTACATGATTTATCTAAGGGTTTACATATGCCTGGACATTACATGGGGTGCATCGTCAATCTTTCATTTATGCTTAATGAGCATCGATCGGGTAATAGCTATAATGAAACCATTATTCCACAGAAGGTACATGCAAGAAAAGAGCTTTGCTGTCAAACTACTTGCAATCCCATGGCTAATGGCATTACCATGTGCAATACCTAAATTAATCAGGTTGCATTTGCCACATTACTCATTTGTGATACCAATAGTAACATTCATCTTGCCAATGTTTGTAATAATCGTCTGCTATATATGCATCTGCGTTGCCGTCAGAAGGCGCAACGTAACTAATGAAGTGATGCAAATAAACGAACGTAAATTATTGCGAACTGTTGTTTTAGTTGTGGTCATTTTCATGGTATGCTGGGTGCCATTTCATATTTTCAACATTCTTTATGGACTAGAACTTACGGGATTAACCGCAGCAGAAATGGACATCGCATTGCGTGTATTCAAATTTTTGCAATATCTTAATTCAGCCTGCAATCCTTTTATCTACGCATTTTTCCACCCAAACTTTCGAGCCCCAATGATAGCTGTCTTCAGGAACTGTTTTGATTGCAAAAAGGAAGCCACGGACAGAAACTTGCCAATACATGACAGAAGCCACAGACAGAAAAATACCAAAAGGAAGGAATTTGCTGATATCAGTTTGCCACGAGGAAGCACCAATACGCTGAACAGTAACTTACCACTGGATGTCAAGAAACTTGAGTTTTCTGGGATCAATTCACCTCGAGAATCAAAACATAAGGAATATGAATATTCTGATTCCAAACAAAGAGGCATCAATCAACCAGACGGTGAAAACATCAACTGCCCACAAAGTTACACTAACAAACAGGGAGTTACTGAGAAGAGGTTGGAACCAGCACGCATCAATGAGGCCTATGATAACACGGATGAACACGAGGAGGCTACGAAGATCGATTTCAAAGAAAGATGTATCGATAAATTAGACGGTGAAGACATCGACCACCAAATAATTCGCGGGAACAAACAGGAAGTTGCTGAGGAGAGTTTGGAACCAGCACGCATCAATGCGGCCTATAATAGCACAGATGAACACGAGGAGGCTACGAAGATCGATTTCAAAGACAGATGTATCAATGAGTTAGACGGTGAAGTAGACCATCAAATAAGTCGCGCGAACAAACAGAAAGTTGATGGGAATAGATTAGAAATAGGGTGCACGAATGAGGCCTATGATACCAGACTTTAATCAACGGTTGTAACACACGGAACCATGGAAATACGACTGAGATCTATAAAACAAGATGGTTGAGCTTATTCCCAGTAGTTTCATGAAGGAGATCGTTCTTAAAAAACACAAGTCCTTAATCTATTATTACCACTAGCGCGCACTACATGCTATGGCTTGAAGGCGATATCGTTTCTTGGGTGCATATTATAGCCGGCACTTCACAATGATATAAAGCAATCAGATACCCTGCACAGCTTTAAAAGGAGACTCTATGTAGACCTTTCGTGGGTCGGGTTGGGTACTTGAGCGGATAGGATTTTTTTCCAACTGCAAGCACGTAAAAAGAAAACAGTAGTATAAATATTGTAAACATTGTAAACATTTTAAACATCTGTAAAGATATATGTTTGTTGCTAATTATTCTGTACATCATTTTGTACTTTGGGAACTTCTGCACTATCGGTTGATCCCAAGATTCTTCTACAAAACATAGAACCTTGTGCAAATCCGCTCATGCCAGCTGTATCCACTACATCAAGCATAATACATCACCATGTTAGCTAGCCTGCGTGCAGACTCAACTATCCTAAACACTTTAGGATAGTTGAGTCTGCACGCAGGCTACATGTTAGCATAATGCCTGCTGCATCAGATTAGGCTTGCTCCAAGTCTATTCCGTGGTCTATCAGCGCTAAAGGAATCTAATTACCCCTGCGGGGGCATGAGCAACTTCTTGTTTCTCCTTTTCGTCGTCGTTTCAGTTGCTTACGCCCCCGCAGGGGTAATCATATTCTTTTAGCGCTGATAGACCATGGAATAGACTTGGAGCAATTCTGCATCAGATCTCCTTTTCGGAGCTAACTAATTTTTTTAAATAAAGAATAAACAGGAGATTAAACGAATGTTTGGCCTAACATTCGTGCAATTCCATATTTCCTACTGTGTAAAATTAGAAAAGGGGCTCCCAGATAACAAAACAAGTTGGAAGATAAAAGAAAGGAAGTAACATCGAAACAAGCTTCTTCGAAACAAGCCTCTTTTTGGTGAAGATAAGAGATAGGAAAATAAAAGAAAGGATATAGCGGTATCTAATCCTCATGAAACACAAGCTTCTTCCTAATGGAAAGAACAAAGAGGCAATTAATAGGACAGTGATACCAAAAACAACTCCCTCCCCAGCAGTAGGTGTACTAATTGGCAATTTTGCAAGCAATGAAAACACTCGAAATATATGACAAAATTTATCGTGCAAATGGCACCAAAAAAAGCCTATTCTGATCGATAACCTTTATAAGAAGAACGTCTCGTCTCAGGCTACTTACCTTCATAGGAATTAAATCTGATAACATTCGAATCTTGACTTGTATCCATCTCTTCTAACACATTGCCCTGCCTCTTCTGTTTAATGTTCTTTGCTTTCTTCTTGTTTTCTTTGTTTTCTTAATTTTCCTTTGGGGCAAGTTTTGTTCACCGTGTGACGTGTGTGTTAGCCA
>REGL01000006.1:792500-816488 GCA_004194395.1 Aurelia aurita complex sp. Pacific | reverse complement strand
ACATCTCCGACTTTTCGTTTTTTGCATATAGGGGAAAAACGAAAAGTCGGAGGAAAATCTCCGAGGCTATTTTCTAACAACACTGCTACAAAGCGTGGGAAACTGCCTTAGAAGAAGGGCATTTTACAATCAGAATTTACTGAATTAAGGGAGAAAAATCCCTGCTCCGACATCTCCGACTTTTCGTTTATAGCATATAGGGGAAAAACGAAAAGTCAGAGATGAAAAAGTTTGAGAAATTTCTCCAACATCTCCGACATCTCCGACATCTCCGACTTTTCGGCCTTACCGTCTTTGATTCCTTTGTTTTAAAAGTAATTAACAACAAATCTCGTTCAAAATTGGCATGCACATAAAGTGTTTATAAGACCTCAAAAGGCTGTTCATTTAAAAGACCTCAAACTGTGGATTCATGCAAAATTTTTGCTTTGAAAGGTCAACATGAAATTCCCACACCATTTACAGTATATCTATGGCCTGTCACTCTGCAGCAATAAAGCCTGTGCATGAACAACATTGTACAGATAAAGCTTACAGTATCTTTTGTTGAACAATGTTGAATAGACAACGAGATTTGCTGGCCAAAGCTCTAAAAGTCTGTGTCAAATTAGTTGTCTTGAGAAAAAGTTGAAGAATGAAAAAAGTTGAAGGACTTACAGTAGATTTGCAAGAGAAATAGAATATGATAATGATGGTGCAGTGATGAAACCTCTGAACGTGCTGTGACACGGTTGTGTAAACCTCTGACTTTGCAGCCAGAAGAGCCAGGCTGACAGTGTTAAAGCAAGCTTTCAGCATTTAAATACCTCATGCCATTGATGTGTGTATGTATGATAAACTTTCCCTGAAGGTATAGCCTCAAAGGACCTTCTTAGGCAGTGGTGCATCCAATACAGACACCACTGCTTGAGATGCGAGTCTATGTTTTCATCCAGAACTTTAAGTATGCTATTTTCTTGCAGATATGGTTTTACAATATTTTCAAATGTCTTTGTGTATGCTGTATTTTGGATATTATTTGAAGTCAACAGTACACCTGGATCACTTGGTCGGGCAGATGCAAGCAAATTCAGAGTAAGCTTCTATCATATTATATTGTATGCTATTCATTTCCATTCTAATCTCTGAGTATTTGCTCCAACTTAAAGATTAAAATAAAAATTATCATTGGCAATATTGAAGAAAACAATAATTCGTACTAGATGTTTCACTTCATCGTTTATGATTCAAAGACAAGAACTTCCTGCGCCTTATCGATGAAAATTTTGTAATAAGTATGTACCATATAAACCATTGACCGAATGCTTTAGTTTTTGTTTTATGGGAAGCTGCCACTTCTGATGTCAGGCTGTTTTTGCACCCAAAGTGTCATTCTCAATGCTTTCCATAACAATGAGTCACACAGCACAGCACTGTAATAAAGTTTGATGATTTCAACTTTCCTGCACGTGCTGCTTGTGCAAACAAAGTCACCTCAAATGTGACTTGAGATATATACAAACCCATGATTTAGCCTGCCCGCAGACTTTGGTTACAGAGGAGGAGATGGAAGAAAGGAAGCTACAAAGTCTGCGCAACACCATGCATTTTCTTGTTTTTGAGCACACGATTTTCATGTTCTATTTGCCACAAGATTGCGCAATTTAGAGTTGGCATCCCAAAAGAAACTTTGAAGTTAAAATAATGTGTTGCTTGCATGATATCAAAGAAATGAATGTTGAGAGTGATAGGAACCTCGTAGACTTAGTCGTAGATAGTGTTGGCTCCTGTGAAATTGAATTTTTTTTGGAGTTTATTAAGACATTATGATTTTTGCCATTTTTGAGATTACTGGAAGAAGGGAAGAAAGTTATTTCATTCATTGCACAGCGTAAACAGTGAACTTTCATCCTTGTGGAGGCCAGACTAAGACTCAATGCCAAGAGTAATGATTCAAAATTTGTAAAACTAACAGCTGATTTTGTCTACTCTATTATGTTTATTTTTTCTTAAATTGAAAGCATGCAAAATTGCTCCAAAAAAGTTTCTATTAGATTTAAGCTTGCTTTTAGTTATCATTTTCTGATTTCTGTTCTCTTTTTCACTTCCAGAATCTTGTTCTAATTGTTGTCTCGGTTGGGATACTCTTTTCTATAGTATTTCATGTTGGAGTAAAAGAGAAACCAATCACACATGAGGTTGAAGAGAGCCTCACTCAGAGATCATGTCAGAAAATGAAGAAAACAACATGGACAGCGTGGCTGAAGGAAGTGCAGTTCTGGCAGGTATGTTCAGCACTGAATACAGTTATCAAGTTATTAGAAATCCTTAATAATATAATCTATAATAATAATAATCTTGTTATCAAGTGGATTGACCCGGAAATGGGTGTTCCCATGATGAAAAATGGGGTTTGCATTTAGTTTGCAGCAAATTTTTGCACAAAATTTGTTGTCAATTTATTTCAAGTATATTTCAGATTTAAAGGTTTGTAAATTGTTTCTAAAAGTTTGAATGTTGCACCAAACCAGTTTGTGAAAGCTTTCCATAACCATTCAATTTTTCACAAGTTCAATACTGTACAATTTTACATAAATACTGAAAGAGCAATAAAGAGCACACTTAATGCAACTGATTGCAAGGTTTGCGCAAATTGTATTTTTTACTCAGGGTTACCAGGCTGAAATTTACAGTCAGTGAAAGACTACAGTATGTTCTCTGCAAGATATCCTTGAAGAATATGCTTTGGGGAAAAGTTGCAGAAGAATTTTCATTCTACTTTGCATTCTACATACCAACCCATGACTGATCTGCAAGGGAATTTCCATAGTCATATTTATAGTGGCTGCAAAAGAAGGTTAAAGAAAGTACTGTCACACCCAATGTTTCTTCAGCTACACAAGGCACATTCCAAAAGTGCAGTGTGTAAACTACAGTTATTTTAAGAAACTCCCTTAAAGCTCCATAAATAGAGGACTACAAAATGTACAAAAAATACTTGCATCTAATTGAGGATCTTAGCTAAAGATTAGCTCATAAATCTTTAAACTCAATCCAGTATTCAATTTATTGTGGCCTGTCAAAAGTGAATTAAGTTCATTTTGGTGCACCTGGTATTAATTCCTATTTCTTATGGCCTGATCTGGAGTAATTGCGGCCGAACTGGTCAACTTCGTTTTTCACTGTTGGTTTTGAGGTGGGTTTTCTGGTTATGATGTGGGGATCCGTTATGTTACAGTATNTTTTGCACAAAATTTGTTGTCAATTTATTTCAAGTATATTTCAGATTTAAAGGTTTGTAAATTGTTTCTAAAAGTTTGAATGTTGCACCAAACCAGTTTGTGAAAGCTTTCCATAACCATTCAATTTTTCACAAGTTCAATACTGTACAATTTTACATAAATACTGAAAGAGCAATAAAGAGCACACTTAATGCAACTGATTGCAAGGTTTGCGCAAATTGTATTTTTTACTCAGGGTTACCAGGCTGAAATTTACAGTCAGTGAAAGACTACAGTATGTTCTCTGCAAGATATCCTTGAAGAATATGCTTTGGGGAAAAGTTGCAGAAGAATTTTCATTCTACTTTGCATTCTACATACCAACCCATGACTGATCTGCAAGGGAATTTCCATAGTCATATTTATAGTGGCTGCAAAAGAAGGTTAAAGAAAGTACTGTCACACCCAATGTTTCTTCAGCTACACAAGGCACATTCCAAAAGTGCAGTGTGTAAACTACAGTTATTTTAAGAAACTCCCTTAAAGCTCCATAAATAGAGGACTACAAAATGTACAAAAAATACTTGCATCTAATTGAGGATCTTAGCTAAAGATTAGCTCATAAATCTTTAAACTCAATCCAGTATTCAATTTATTGTGGCCTGTCAAAAGTGAATTAAGTTCATTTTGGTGCACCTGGTATTAATTCCTATTTCTTATGGCCTGATCTGGAGTAATTGCGGCCGAACTGGTCAACTTCGTTTTTCACTGTTGGTTTTGAGGTGGGTTTTCTGGTTATGATGTGGGGATCCGTTATGTTACAGTATGAGTAACACATTGCATCATTGTTTTTCAGGTTGGAATGATCTACATGATGACAAGATTGATTGTCAATTTATCACAAGTTTACATTCCCCTCTACATCACTGACACATTATTTTTAGACAAGGTAACACATTTTTTGTCAGAATTTATGTTTTGTTATCATACGTTTTCTGTATTCAGTGGATACGAAGGACTTGGAATAAAACATTACCCCTTTGCAGATTGAAGAAAATGGAATTGAAACAACCTTTTTTCTGTAATTCATTTTAAATGGGCTGGAAGGATTTCTACAGTAACTTGCATGTTGCATCCAGGCATGGGATCCTTAGTTTAACATCCCTTCCGAAGGACGATGAGGTGAATTGTGAGATCAGGCCTCCAACAGGTTACCCATGCGGAGTTTGACCTCACTCGACCAAGCTTAAGACTTCAGTCACGCGATGGAAACTGTATAACCTGCTGGGCACCAAGTAAGCTAGCTGTGATTGGATCATTTTAAAAGCAATACATTCTGTTTTCATTGCTTATCATTATAGATCTTGTCTGATGATTTGTTATGACAGATGTAATACCAAAATACCGGGTGCACCAAAATAAACGATGCAATTTTGGCAGGCCACGATAAATTGCATACTGGACCAATCTTGAAGATTTATGACTTAATCTTTAGCAGAAAGCCTAACTTAGATTCTAGAATCTTTTGCAATTGTTTTGCTTTCAGTTTTTAGAGCTAGATGCAAGTTTCTTAACATTTTTTGTTTTCGAAAACACCGAATACGATCAAAAAGATTTGATCAAGTTTTCTAAAGAGGTGACATGAATGTACAAAGAGAAAACTTGTTTGTGGTGATTTGGGATTTAAAAATCGATCAATTGTAGTTTGCTGTATGAGAGTTGGTTCTATATAGGAGATAAGTAACATTATGTTCAATGATGTAAGGAAATGTCTTTCCTTTTGTAATTTCATTGAATTTATGCTTTGGTGCAGACTGCGTTCCTGTTTCAGGGGGGTTAAAAAGACAAACAGGGGAGTGTCATGAGGCCAGCAAGCATGGAGTCATGTTGAATTTTTGATTTCGTGATGGCTTGGGGCGGTACTTTAATTGCAACTACCACAGAATTTCCGAACAGAAGCCAATAGTTGAAAAACACTTGTGCAGAAGTTTATATTAATCAATTTCTGAATCCGACAATCACCCCAAAAACGTTTTATCTTTGTCCATTCATGTCGAGTCTTTAGAAAATCTGATGAACGTTTTTTTGATCGTTTTCAATGTTTTCAAAAATGAAAGTTTTAAGAAACTCGTTTTTAGGTCTAAAACCTGAAAACAAGAAAATTTGTAAAAATTTCTAGAATCTAATTCAGGCTTAAATCATAAGTCTTCAAGATCGGTCCAGTGCACGATTTATCCGTGGCCTGCCAAAAGTGCATACTTTATTTTGGCACACCCGGGATGTAATTGTTCCTTTAATCAACACAATTTTAAAGTGTTACACAAAAGACTATAAATTAACAGACTAATTTTGCATTTGTTTCAGAAAACCATTGCAATCGTTCCCTTGATTATTTATGTCAGTGGAATAGTTGCTACTGCAGCTTCAAAGCCGATGAGTTACTTTTTTGGTTTAAAAGTAAGTGCACAGTAGATTTTGTCTGTTGGCCTTTTTCTTCATTGTGAATTATGATGACACTTTTTCTTTGTATAGCATGTATTTCATTTGTAGTTTGACACAACAACAAAGACGTTGTTAATCAAAACACGCAAGCTGATTTGTAATGCCCAAAGACAGTTTCACATTATTCAAGCAAAATATGAATTTACCATGAAAATGCTCAGATGTCAATGTTTCCTTAAGCATTTCAAATGTTAAATGCCAGAAAATTTCATGCTCAAAATATTAGCAGTCTTTCTCATCGGTCTTATGAATATTCATTGAATGGAAATTTGTTATGAGAATCCCCAACTTAGAGGAATGCATAATTTGCAAACTTAACATTTTTATCACAAAACAAAACAAGAAAAGTGCAGATCGTTTTTCATTGTCATCCAAAATTTCATGAAGATGTGTCCGAAAATTTTTTGTTTGAAAGTGGTTTGCTCGAACTTTATTTGCTCGAATTTTTGTAGTTTATCCGGAGGAAAATTCTAAGAACATAGAACAAAGCAGCTGTTAGTACAAAAACATGCTTTGTTGTGACAGCTTAGCATTATCAAATATGACCAGGTGATTCAAAAAAGTCCATCCATTGTTGAATAAATGCTGCAAAAACTAACTCACAACACGTTGTGCAAGTCTACACATTTGAAAGCCTCTCAATAGCTTTTCAAAAATCCAGGGGGGGCACTATACATATTTGGGTACTGTGGACGTGGACGTGTCATTAGGAAGGGTATCGATTTTCGTGATTTTGGTACAAGGAACTGTGTCGATTTTCCCAATTTCGGTGTAAGGAGCAGATTGATTTTCACAACTTTGGAACGAAAACCGAATGAATGGGCCATTTTCGAAAAATTAGTTTCAAGGAACGGATATGTTTTTTAAGATTAAGTCGCATACCTGCGACCAAAATCTGGTAAAAAAACGGCCAAATCAAAAATCTGTCATGAGATATTCAGCCCCTCTATCAGAAATTAATTGATTTCCATGTTTTATCACCAGATTACATATTTTGTTGGATTGGTTCTGATCTTTGGGTCAAGGTAAGTAATATGAAAAGATTATTACCATTATTACTAATTCTTTACTTAAACTAGGCTAATATAAAATAGCAACTTTAAAGCTTATTAAGACCTATTAACAAAAAATAGTTTGGAAAATATAAATTTTCATTCAAAAAAGTACTATTTACATGCTCAAACTGAAAAACCTAGATTTAGAACAAAGGTTCAACAAAGCCTACAGCCGCATTTCTCCCCTTTCCATGATTATATTTGGTTTTTAAGAACAGCCAGGGAGCTAGCAGTGTTTATCTCATTTGGTAGCCGCTGCCACAGTTAATGTCCAATAAACGGTGTGGTTTCAGTGCCAACATATCTGTTCCTTGCATTTGGTTGCAAAAGATCATTATTGCTTCTTAGGCTGTATGTAAGGCACATCATTTGTTCCATAGACAGTAAAAACCCGCGTATAAGAACCTACTATTTTGCAAATAAGCCTGGGTTCTTAAACAATGAATACATTGGATTGGTTCTTATAAAACAATTGAAAATTTGAGAATTTCAGCCTGTAGGTTCTTAATCGACTAGGTTCTTATACGCGGGTTTTTACTGTATGCCCTTCATAAATTGGGTTTAGATTGCCCCTATGGTCGTCAGAAACTTGATCCAGAAAGGTCGTAAGAATGGTCGTGTAGAGAGAACTTAATGGTCGTAAGAATATGTTCATTTGTATTAGGATTGTAGACGACTAACCTTTTTCTGATTAATGGTCTGATTTGTCCGTTGTATAATATTTCCACTCAGTAAAATCTTTCACATCATAAACAGACTTATTACTTTAAGGTAACTCTGCTTTCCGCTCTAGTGCACAGCGAGATGCAGTTTCGCAAAACCAATCTCCTCAGAAAACAGTTAATTTCTCCCATATTATTCGGCCTATCGAAAAGCGGTAAAAATGATGTTGTTCTGTATAGTCTGGGCAATCGAAAGATGCATAAATCGCAATGTTTCCGTCAACGTCGGCTTTGTAAACCCTAGTTCAAATATTTTTGTTGATTTCAGAAAAGTGGATTTATCTCCAAAACTACTCGAAAAATGTTCGATTTTTTTTCACTCCATCTTTAGTTGGGTAGTTGATCTACAACTTTGCCAAGTCTGATTGAAAAAGCTAGGCTAGATTTCCTGTAATCGAATTTTATGTTTCTGTTTACTTTTCGACAGCGAAAGGGAGAAACCTTGGTCAATAATATGGGAGAAATTAACTGCTTTCGGATGAGAGTGGTTTTGCGAAACGGCATCTCGCTGTTCACTGGAGCGGAAAGCAGAGTTACCTTAAGTCCGAGTAAACGCTACCACCCAGGCACCCACCCACCCTACTCACTCATACTATGAGTACATACATACACATATACATACATGGTACATACATTCATACATAGTATGNCTCCAACAGGGTACCCATGCGGAGTTTGACCTAACTCGACCAAGCTTAAAACGTCAGTCACGCGATGGAAACTGTATAACCTGCTGGGCACCAAGTAAGCTAGCTGTGATTGGATCATTTTAAAATCAATACATTTCTGTTTTCATTGCTTATCATTACAGATCTTGTATGATGATTTGTTATGACGGATGTAATACCAAAATACTGGGTGCACCAAAATAGATGATGCAATTTTGGCAGGCCACGATAAATTGCACACTGGACTGATCTTGAAGATCTATGACTTAATCTTTAGAAGAAAGCGTAACTTAGATTCTAGAATCTTTTGCAATCTTTTTGCTTTCAGTTTTTAGAGCTAGATGCAAGTTTCTTAAAATTTTCATTTTCGAAAACACCGAATACGATTAAAAAAATTTGATAAAGTTTCCTAAAGAGTTGACATGAATGTACAAAGAGAAAACTTGTTTGTGGTGATTTGGGATTTAGAAATCGATCAATTGTATTCTGCTGTACGAGAGTTGGTTCTAAATAGGAGATAAGTAACATTATGTTCAATGATGTAAGGAAATGTCTTTCCTTTTGTAATTTCATTGAATTTATGCTTTGGTGCAGACTGTGTTCCTGTTTCAAGGGGGTTAAAAAGACAAACAGGGAAGTGTCATGAGGCCAGCAAGCATGGAGTCATGTTGAATTTTTGATTCCGTGATGGCTTGGGGTGGTACTTTAATTGCAACTACCACAGAATTTCCGAACAGAGGCTAATCGTTGAAAAAACAACCGTGCAGAAGTTTATATTAATCAATTTCTGAATCCCCAAATCACCCCGAAAACGTTTTATCTTTGTCGAGTTTTATTCATGTCGAGTCTTTAGAAAATCTGATGAACGTTATTTGATCGTTTTCAGTGTTTTCAAAAACGAAAGTTTTAAGAAACTCGTTTTTAGGTCTAAAATCTGAAAACAAAAAAATTTGCAAAAATTTCTAGAATCTAATTCAGGCTTTCTGCTTAAGATTAAATCATAAATCTTCAAGATCAGTCCAGTGCACAATTTATAAGTGCATAGTTTATTTTGGCGCACCCGGGATGTAATTGTTCCTTTAATCAACACAATTTTAAAGTGTTACACAAAAGACTATGAATTAACAGACTAATTTTGCATTTGTTTCAGAAAACAATTGCAATTGTTCCCTTGATTATTTATGTCAGTGGAATAGTTGCTACTGCTGCTTCAAAGCCTATGAGTTACTTTTTTGGTTTAAAAGTAAGTGCACAGTAGATTTTGTCTGTTGGCCTTTTTCTTCATTGTGAATTATGATTACATTTTTTCTTTGGATAACAGGTATTTCATTTGTAGTTTGACACAACAACAAAAACGTTGCTAATCAGCACCCGCAAGCTGATTTATAATGCCTCAAAACAGTTTCACGTCATTCAAGCGAAATATGAATTTACCATGAAAATGTTTAGACGTCAATGTTTCCTTAAGCATTTCAAATGTTAAATGTCTGAAAATTTCGTGCTCAAAATATTAGCAGTCTTTCTCATCAGTCTTATGAATATTCATTGAATGGAAATTTGTTATGAGAATCCCTAACTTAGAAGAATGCATAATTTGCAAACTTAAAATTTTGTTATCACAAAACAAGAAAAGTGCAGATCCTTTTTATATTGTCATCCAAAATTTCATGAAGATGTGTCCGGAAATTTTTTTTTTGAAAGTGGTTTGCTCGAACTTTATTTGCTCGAATTTTTATAGTTTAGCTACATCCGGAGGAAAATTTTAAGAACATGGAACAAAAACAGCTGTTAGTACAAAAACATGCTTTGTTGTCACAGCTTAGCATTATCAAATATGACCAGGTGATTGAAAAAGTCCATCCATTGTTGAATAAATGCTGCAAAAACTAACTCACCACACGTTGTGTAAGTCTACACACTTGAAAGCCTTTCAATAGCTTTTCAAAAATCCGGGGGAGGGCACTATATATATTTTGGGTACTTTGGACGTGTCATTAGGAAGGGTATCGATTTTTGTGATTTTGGTACAAGGAACTGTGTCGATTTGCCCAATTTCGGTGCAAGGAACAGTATTGATTTTCACAACTTTGGAACAAAAACCGAATGAATAGGCCATTTTCGAGAAATTGGTTTCAAGGAACGGATGTGTTTTTGAAGATTAAGTCTCATACCCGCGACCAAAACCTGGTCAAAAAACGGCCAAATCAAAAATCGGTCATGAGATATCCAGCCCCTCTATCAGAAATTAATTGATTTCCATGTTTTATCACCAGATTACATATTTTGTTGGATTGGTTCTGATCTTTGGGTCAAGGTAAGTAATATGAAAAGATTATTATCATTATTATTAATTCTTTACTTAAAGTAGGCTAATATAAAATAGCTAATTTAAAGCTAATTAAGACCTACTAACAAAAACTAATTTGGAAGAAATAAGTTCACATTCAAAAAAGTACTATTTACATGTTCAAACTAAAAAACCTAGATTTAGAACAAAGATTCAGCAAAGCCTACAGCTGCATTTCTCCCCTTTCCATGATTATATTTGGTTTTTAAAAACAGCCAGGGGGCTAGCAGTTTTTATCTCATTTGGTAGCAGCTGCCACAGTCTATATCCAATGAACGATGCGGTTTCAGTGCCAAAATATCTGTTCCTTGCATTTAGTTGCAAAAGATCATTGTCGCTTCTTAGGCTGTATGTAAGGCACATCATTTGTTACATATATGTCCTCATAAATTGGGTTTAGATTGTCCCTATGGTCGTCAGAAACTTGATCCAGAGAGGTCGTAAGAATGGTTGCGTAGAGAGAACTTAATGGTCGTAAGAATATGTTCATTTGTATTAGGAGTGAAGACGACTAGCCTCTTTCTGAGTAATGGTCTGATTTGTCCGTTGTATAATTTTTCCACTTAGTAAAATCTTTCACATCATAAACAGACTTATTACTTTAAGTCCGAGTAATTGCTACCACCCAGGCACTCACCCACCCTACTCACTCATACTATGAGTAAATACATACACATATACATACATGGTACATACATACATACATAGTATGAGCGAGTAGGTTGGGTGGGTGCCTTGGGTGGTAGCGATTACTAGGAGTCAAAGTAATAAGTCTATCTAGTTTATCACTTGTTTTCCATTAGTTTCTGGCTTTGGGCGCTTGGTGCATTACCTGCTGGTGTTAGTAAAGAAATATATGCTACTGCAGTTATTATTGGCTTTGGCTGTTCAACCTTATTGGTGACATCACTGGCGATGACAGCTGAATTAGTTGGAGATAACACTGTGAGTATAAGCATAGGGCTCAAATCTTTAAAAGGGTCTGTGTAAAATAACTCAAAAATAACTCAATAACTCAATAAAATAATCAATAACTCAAAACAAACAAAGCCGCAAAAGTTTCTCTGAAACCCAGGTAGCTAGTGCGCTCATTGTCCAATCCAAAATTTTTTTAAAGAGCAAACATGAGTATATATCGAAAGAAGAAGGATATATCTGCACATCTACCTCGGGCATTTTATTTCTTTGGTTCAGAAGCAGAGCAGTAAGTGTTTTCATTATACCCAAAAAATAAGATAATTTTTTTTTTTTTTTTTTTTTTTTTGCATAGGGCTCAAATCTTTTAAAAGGTCTGTGTAAAATAACTCAAAAATAACTCAATAAAATAACCAATAACTCAAAACAAACAAAGCCGCAAAAGTTTCTCTGAAACCCAGGTAGCTAGTGTGATCATTGTCCAATCCAAATTTTTTTTCAAGAGCAAACATGAGTATATATCGAAAGAAGAAGGATATATCTGCACATCTACCTCAGGCATTTTATTTCTTTGGTTCAGAAGCTGAGCAGTAAGTGTTTTCATTATGCCCAAAAAAATAAGATAATTGAATCACCTCCCAATCGGCTTTTGAACCAAATAAATCAAATGCTTGTGGCAGATTTGTGGATATATCCTTCTTCTTTCGATCTATGCTCATGTTTGCTCCCAAAAACAATTTCAGAAATGCGCAACGAGCGTGCTTGCTACCTGAGTTTCAGAGAAACGTTTGTGGCTTTGCTTGTTTTGAATTATTGGTTGAGACGATTTCGCTTGTCTGCAGCCGCTAATCGCTTTGAATTGAGGTCTCAATCAAAAGCAACTGATGCTATTGTATTGCAAAATCTTCCCTCGTTAGCTAGTGCTGTGCTCGCCATGAATTTCAAACATGGGAGTTGTTTGCGGTGCACCTGGCATAATGCTGAAATCGGTCTCACTGTTCCATCATTTTGACGAGAAACGCCTTTTGCAAGATTCCCAAAATTGGCCTAAAATTCAACTAATTTGCGATGCGCTTGTGAACTTTCAAATGTTAAAAAGACGCTGTTTCTTTATCACAAAATTAAAATAGAGCTTCATGTTTTATTTATCAATCAAGGAATCAAATTTTAATCGATTTGATGACTTATAAATTGACATTAATGAAAAATGTCTTGACCAGCTGCAATAGAATTATCAGTAATTTTATATGCGCAGTTTAATTTATTGCTCATTGATTTGCTAGTACTTGTTACCAATTGTTTAAAATTCCTCTTCTCTTAGTGCACTGGTGCATTTATATATGGAGCAATGAGTTTCTTTGATAAGGTAGCCAATGGCATTGCAGTCATGGTTATACAAAAATTCCATCCCAGCTGTGACTCAGTTCCAGGAGGGTAAGTGCTTTTTGTGTATTTGCTTACTTAACGTAATGCCTGCCACATTTTCGGGGTCAGTCTGTCCAGAGTACTGACTGAGTCAAAGTAGCATAGGCGTTGCCAAACTTCGATCATAGGGTTACCATAAGTCATTCGATTTAAAAGCAAAAAGCATGCAAGCCAAAAGAAACTCGAGAAAGTCAATGAGAGGGCCTTACGATTAGCACTCTCAGATTATACTTTACCGTATAGTAACCTACCAGTCAAGGCTGAATCTACTACAATTCATGTACATTCTATCAGGCTATTGGCACTTGAAATTTACAAAACTTGCACAACTCAAATCCAGCATTTATGAAAGACCAAACTCCAGTAGCTATAATCTTCTAAGAAATGATGGTCTATTTTGTTCCTGAGGTCAAAACTACAAATTATTGTATATAATATAAGCTTCTTGAGTCCAAAGATTTGGAATTCTCTTCCAAATGAAATGAAGTCATCCAAAAATGTACATATCAATTCAAAATTCTCATAAAAGGTTGGTATTTCGAAAATCAATGCACCTGCAACGCTTGCAGTCCATAAGTTCCATAATGCAATCTCTAACACTTGCTTTATGTTAGTGTATATTAGTGCTCACACTATCGTAAAACTAACATTAAATAAGGTATTGTTATTATAGAATGCTGGATTATTTGTTCGTTTTTGCAAGCTTTCCAAGTCTCAAATCATTCACTCGAAGGGCAGAAGCCACAATCTTTCAGTTTTCAAATGCTTTGAATTTCGCTTTTTACTCAAGTTTATTTACTTTGACAGATCTCAGAGATGCCCAGTATCAGCTCAGTATTATCGCATTGTGTTGTCATTTGTCCCTGGTGGGGCAGCAGTATTAGCTATGATCTTATTGGCCACGTTATCGAAATCTACGATTGGATCAAAGAGAACTGGTAAGTCTGTATACGTTGCTTATGTAGGAAAAATTGTATATCCTTAAAGGACAAGTCCGGGGGTTTCTATGGACTTGCTACAAGTCTCTCTCGTGGAAAAACGGGGAGGAAAAATCCTCCCCCCGTTTTTCCGCGAGAGAGACTTGTAGCAAGTCCAGGGTTTCTACAATTAATGTCAAAAAGCAACCTTACCAACTGCCAAACATCACTTGTGACTTCTTTCCAAGTTTTGAGGTGTTTTTCTGTTGTAGATTCGTACGACATTTTTCGTAAGTTAGGCCCAATGTCGTCGCCATTTTGAAAACGTGATATAATGGCTAGCCTCGGTTTGGAGGTTCGATTTTGACGTAGGAAATTACTTGAGAGTTCTCAAAGAAAACAGCCTCGTTCAGATTGAAGGCGAAATGGGTGAAATTACGTCATGAATAATGACGTCATTTCGCTCATTTCACAGATTGAAATACAGAGAAAAGACAGAGAAGGTTGGAAAAAGTACTACACACCATTCACAAGATTGGGATCTTTAATTTTGTGGACAATTATTCCAACCCCGGACTTGTCCTTTAACTATTTTTTCATACATTATTCAAAGTTGGTAGGTAAGTAAGATAGCTTATTATGCACACGTAAGCAGTTCCGTTCAGTTCAGTTCATTTCAGTTCATTTCTGTTCAGTTCAGTTCAGTTTCATTTAAACATTCCACTACATACAAAAAACCTTTAAACTAACAAAATTTACTAAATATTACAATGACAGATTACAGAAGATGACAAAAATACAATAAGATTACATAAACGTTAGGAATTTGTATGGAGAAGAGTTTTCTTAAAGGAAGAGCTCTCTCAGTAGATAAACTAATCGAGGAGAGAGCACCCCCTTGGTTAAAACCTATCATTTGGTTTGAAGTATCTTAAACACCTAGAGATTGATTGATGCCTCTATTGTGTTTGATTGACACCTCAATTCAAAGCGATTAGTGACTGCAAACAAAGAAAGTTCCCTCAACCAATAATAATTCAAAACAAACAAAGCCGCAAAAGTTTCCTCGAAACTAGTAGAACAAACTCTCGCTTTGTACAAGCGAATGGTGGTTTTTAAGAGAAGTTATGTGCCTTATAACGAAAGAAAAAGGGTAAATCTAATGCTCTGTCTGGCGGATTTTGTTTATTTGATTCAGGAGCCGAGCAGAAGGCGTTGTAATTCTCGCATATTTAGGGCTTAAATGAAATGGTTACAAAACAACTCCTCAATTAAGCAAACAAAATCCGCCAGACAGAGCATTAGATTTACCCTTTTTCTTTCATCTTTCGTTATAAGCACGTAACTTATCTTAAAGACCATCATTCACTTGCACAAGGCGAGAGTTTGCCCTACTAGTTTCGGGGAAACTTTTGTGGCTTCGTTTGTTTTGAATTACTGGATGAGGGCATTCCTTTGTCTGCAGTCGCTAATCGCTTTGAATTGAGGTGTCAATCGAAGTAGCTGATGCTATTGTGTTACAAATCTGTCCTCGTTATTGATCATATGTAACGTTAGATTCATAATTCATAAACATGTTACTTACTTCCCCCTTTGTAGCGCGACCAAAGTGCAAATCTGCCAAACCTATAAACTATGGAAGCACGGATGGCTGTAGTAACAACGTGGATAGGGACAATGACCACAACCCGTACTTAACAGGCAACGGAGACATTCCAAGCCACGCAGCATTTCTCGGTGACCACTATGATACTGAAGATGACAGTTATGCTAGTCCCAAAGAAAGGGAAATGTCAGTTTGTGCTGAAGGATGTAGGTGCAGAATTTGTCTTGACGAAGAATGCGAGGCAAGAGAGTTGTATGTTTGCCCAGAGAACTGCAGATGTAAAATTTGTGTAGATGCTGAAACTGAGTCATTAACCAAATCAAATGGATCTATTGGATCTATTCAAACGGGTAGACTATCAAGAAATGTCGTTAGTACCTGATATTCTTATTTTCATAAATTTAGCTAGGAGCTATGATTTCTTATTAATGGTCCTTAAAATAGCTGTATAAGATCCCAGGGGGGTACTTTGGTATATTCAGGATAGGGATGCTCAGGTTACTTTTTTGGTTCTAAAATTTAGGCACGGATTATTTGTTTGGGTCAATGATTTGTACAGTTATTTTTTTGGGTTCAAGAAATTCTGGCTTACTTTTTTGGGTCTCAAATATGAGAAAAAGTAAAAGATTGGGAAAGATATAATTTACAAACGAAATTAGAGCCAAAGAACAGTACTAAAATAAAAAAACAGAAATATCCAAACATATTATGAGAAATCTAATCAGTTAGGGCACTTTTATGAGATTTAAGATACTGACTTCATAACTTTTGGGTATGTGAGGTCGGAAAAATTATTTTTTTCGGTCTATTTTCATGCTAGAAATTACTTTTTTGGGTTGATGCGTTGTACCCCAGCCTGAGCACCCCTATCCTAAATATGCCCGAGTACCCCCCTGGGTATAAGATAAGCTCCGAAAAACAATGATGTTCTCTTCCCAATACTGGCAAATAACAGGAGATAAATTACAAATCTAATAGTTCTTAATTCCGTACATTAAGCCAATGCAATCAGACTTTTCGTGCCATTTATGATTTGTAAGATACGTCTAGATTCTAGGCCACAAATTTCGGATGCGTTTGGCCTGAAAAAAATTAAAGCCCATTGTAGGCTAAAGAAAGACCCATTGCATACCAACAAAATGGCGTGTTCGTTTGCAGCGCTTTTGCTGCAGAATCTCTGTTTCAGGAAGTGTAATGGACCCATCTGTTGACTTTGCTAAGATCTCACGCAAAGGACCCTAGGTCCCAATTGCACATGCTGACAAGAGAGCTGGCCCTCGACTTCAGCTTGGGAAAATAAACACTGTACTGATCTTATCGATCATATTCTTTAGGAACCAAAACATGAAACGAATATGAATTTGGAAGATGCAGTTACTTGTTCAAAAATCTTCTTTTATTATTGTAAACATTCAATGGTCCTTACGCAAGGTCAGATTTACAGACAGGTGTCATTTTCCTACGATAACAAAATCAGATTGAATGCAATGTAGACTTGTTAAAAGATAAACAAGTAAATGACGTAAAATTTAAGCACTTTGATGCTAATTGAAATAAGCACGACGTTTCGAGCATAGCCCATTATCAAGCCCGTTATCAAGCCCGTTATCGTTTGGCTTGATAATGGACTATGCGCCAAACGTCGTCCTTATTTCAATTAGCATCAAAGTGCTTATATTTTACGTGATTTACTTGTTTATCTTTGTACAATTGCACTATGCGCGCAACAGGGAGATTTCAGTTTTATTACGTATTAATGTCAAGATTGCTGAGATGTTTAGAATTATGCCAAAAATGTTTTTAGCTTCTTTATAGTTGCTGAGTCAGTTGTTTAACAACTTGTTGATTAAAGACCCATTGATAACCGTGATCCTTTGTGGGCCGAATGAAAATAAAGCAACTTTCAGGCCTGGTGTAAGTGTTTCTGCCGTGTGGAATCGAACTGTATTAAAAACAGCAAAATCTGCCTTTTTGGAATTCTGATTTTAACATCGTCTTTTTGCTATGTCGGATTTAAACAAAAATGGTTAAAATTGCCAGCGAAGTGGCTGATCACGCACAGAAACCGGCGACCATGGCCCAGAATCGATTAACAGAAACGCGGCCCTATAGCACGACAGACCTGGTGAACCCCTTCCGTGTTAAAAAATCAAAACGGTTGGTAATTTAAACCTCGTTTTAATGTCGAATTCAATTGACACTTGAAGACACTTGAAAGTCTTTAGCAGCATTCGACACGAAAAAAATGCGATGTGTAAATCAGGCCTTAGATAATAAGTTGAATTTGGTGCCACACACAGAGGATCCTGGTTTACAAAACAATCTCCAGCCTCCGTGCATATCCATTTTTTAGAGCCAAAGCTGAATTCACACTTGAAAGTTCGTTCTTCACGCATTCCAATAGAAATTTGATTTTTTGAGTGTTCAGATTTCGAAATAATATTTCTCGCATGGACAAGAAGAGATTCATTATGATAAATGATATTTTGGATATTTCTGCAACACAACTTATTTTGATCGCATTATATAACGTTATTATAGATCGAGTATTTGGTCGTCTTTACTTTGCAATATAATTTCCAGTTTAATTCGTATTTTCTTTCAATTTACGTCAAAGGAATTTGTGCTAGCGTGTAAACTGGCATTTTTATAGGCTGTAATTTAAATTTTAAATTCTTTTGAATGTCGTTATGAATTTGATTGTATTTTGCAATATTCTGTTTCTTGTTTTCTGACGCTGAAGATTTTGCATACTCAAATACGGCGACTGAGGCCGGTGGTTTTCCGCGTGGCGACTTTTTTCGCTCAAGACTTACTTTTTCGAGTATAAAGTTGATTGTGCCTTTTAAGGTAGACTACCCTAGGTGCCAGAGCCAACATGGTAAAGGTAGACTTGCTCCAAGTCTATTTCTGGCAGTCCGGATCTCTGTCCACACTCCCTGAATCCACAAATCCAGCATTTCGTATTACGAAATGTTTGAATGGCGTATCCAGGAAATATTGTTTTTTACATTCATATAGATACATTCCAATGAATCAATGAATCTTACATTCTACTAGACTTTTCTAATTACCATACACTCTTTTCTTTTTATAAGAATAATGTTTATAAGAATATTCAGGCTCGGAATCATCCAATTTTTAAGAATATTATAAGAATATTAGCAGTTGCCTGTTTTGTGATGTTCATAACAGAGAATCGCTTGACTGACATAAATACTTTAAGAATATGTTCAGGCTCAAGACGAAACTTTCTTAAGAATATCAAGGCTGGAAAAAATTTAAAATATTCTTATAAAAACAAAGAGTGTACAACACTACGGGGATGAAACCATGGGGAGGGAAAGACAACAACTGCCCCAGGAAATATTGAATAGGTGTCGGTCAGATGGACTTCAGGAAATAGACTTGGGACAAGTCTACATGCAAGGCGTAGAAAACTTGAGTTTTTGCAATTGTTGACATCCTGGCTGCTGATGCTGAATTCAGCAAAATTTTTACTTTAAAATATGATAAAGTCGCATTCAAATAATTCGCGCAAAATCTAATGTGAAAATATGCTATCGATTTCCTTGACTGAAAGCCCTGAAAGAAAAAGTGCCTTTGATAAGTTTGTCGCAGTATTGATCTTTTTCATGATTTTTGCGTATGCACGCATTTTTTTCAAGAAACTCAGAATTCGAATCAAATTCGCTTAAAACTACCGGAGTCTTACGAGTTTTTTACGAGTTCCTTAACAATCTTCATGTTTACTTTCTGTGTCCTCGCGAAAATTTCAAGGTTTTAAACATTACTGGAAGCAAGTAAAAATAAGATAACAATGATAATGATGAAATTTCCTAGTTGCTCACGTTGAGTTTCTTATGAAGAGTTTCTCACAATAAAAAATCCCTGAAAAAAGCCTCAAGTTCAGGTTGTTCACCATGTTCGATGTTCGGTATGTTTGGTGTTCAGAAAAATGTGCAGTGTGCAGATAAAATGTCCACTTGCAAAGGAGGCTTCTGGTAAAGCGCAGATCAAACCAAACCGAAGCTGATGACGAAAAGTGAAGCTAAGAAGTCTGCATCAAACATTGAGATATCCTTGAAAAGACTCTCCGCTATACGAGTAGAAAGAATTGATGCCATAAAAAGGAAGACTATTCAATAAAGAAAGAGCCAGAAGTTGCCCAAAAGCTCAGAGCTTTATTGCAAAGAAATAAATTGAAGTTCAATTGCTATATTTTAGGCCCACCCACTATCGTCTCCCCACAGGAGGATCCCATATCTCTGCCGACAAGAATTCAGTATTTTGCAACCCAGCAAAAAGTTTTTTGAAGGAATATGGTAAGCGTTATAATTTGGTTCTAAGGTAATGATGATGATGTCACAGTTTCAATCTGCAGTGCATGCTCTGCTGCATAACAAAGGCCACACACAAAAGTCCCTCTCATTTTTTTACAGCTATTGCACTCGTTTTTTGCAGCATGCCACATCAGACTGAAGTTGTTGGGGAGATGAGATATGGTTTGTTTGAGGAAATGTTTGTGTCCCCCTGTGCAGTAGGTTGATGCTCATACGCCCATCAGAACTCCAACCCAAAACAGCGAAACGCTACTGCGCATAAGCATCCACCTACTGCACAGGGGGACATGAAAGTTTCCTTGGACAAACCGTATCTCGTCTCCCAACAAGAAGACTTTGCAGCAGCAACCCTGGTGGATGGAATCAGTCCAGACTGATAAGTTTGCAAAAGTGTGCATGGAAGATGCGCACCTGACTATTTTGTAAAAACAATGAATCTATCGTTCTTTCCTTGCTTTACTGAAATTGCGTGCTCTGCCCGCCAAAGACTTACACCAATCTCTTTTGTTCTCTTGTATTTACATTGTTTAGAATGAGTCTGTCCATGAGAGATCTTTGGTGGAAGGGGCTCAATTCCAGACAGGAGCAGCAAGGCTGGACACAACAGCACAAAGGCAGTAGGGGCAGGTGCCCCCTAAGCATCTCAAAATACGATATGAAAAGACATGGCAATTACAGAGATTTTTGTCACTTTGAGGAGATTTTCCTGCATTTGCCTTATGATCAAAAATTTTTATATACAAATTTTTCCTTCATTTCAGGCAGGGGACTTTCTAAAAGGTCTTCCATCATTCAACAAAGAAAATTTTACAAGATTCAATGCAGATGGGGTTCAAGCAAAATGTACTGTAAGTGTTATAACAAGATCCAGTCATTCTCAGGACTTGCTTAAAGTTTTAAAGAGGTCATAAGAAACTTTTAGAATCCAAGGACAAAGAATCAAGAGAGGAGCTGCAAAAGCCCTTAGAAAGTTGCTGTTTGAATTCAAACAAATAAGAATGTGTCTTGAGGGTAGGCAAGACATTGTGACTCTCTTCTCCCTTGGTCCCGGCAGTGTTTAACAACTGCTACCTTTGAGTAATTCATTTTATTATGGGCAAACTCTTTGCTGTAAGTAAAGTTTAAGGAAAATTCTTGTTATTCTTCAAAATGTCTTCCTTGTTGTTCATACAGTATATCATATTTCATTGTTTGTGTCAGCCACCAAAGGCACTTTGAAGGAAAATGATTTTTATTGTCAGCAAGTGATAAAAAAAATTTTTTTTGTAGTCAAAGAGGCCAACAGTTTATATTCAATTTGAAGAGGAACAGCAAGTCAAGCCACAGGGTGATTATAAATATTTGATCATGATAAATTGTCAGTACGCTCTATACTTTAAGAACGAGAACTTTTGCAGGAAGAAACTTTCACGAGTTTGAAAAAATGTGAATTTTTTAGAATTAACTTTCACGAATGGACCAAAATGGGAAATTTTGCATAACTAAAGTGGGAAATTTCACGGGAATGAACCTTTGCGAATCAGGTTTCTTATCACATTTTTATACCGTCTCAAATGTTTCTCAACTCTTCAATAACCTTTCCGAATCGTCTATTCCATAAACGCTTGTAGCAGCATAGTTCGAAAGGTTTGTTGTTAAAGGAGAGGCATATCAACATCTGATTATATAATTATTTGATTCTATATCTTGGGAAATTTCATGAGAATAAACTTTCGCAAATTCCACATTTTAGGAAATTTTGCAGAATAAACTTTCACGAATTTTAGCCAAAAACGTGAAAAGCACAAAAGTTTCTGCCCGCAAAAGTTTCTTCCCTTTAAGAAGTAGGAGGAAAGAAAAAAGGATTAATATACTGTAGTGTCCACTAAATTTGAAATTTCCCATACAATGAGCATGAAGATGTTTCAGGGTAATTTATTTAATGTGTAAAGTGAACATATT
The DNA here is from genome assembly GCA_004194395.1 of Aurelia aurita complex sp. Pacific. Taxonomy (NCBI): domain Eukaryota; kingdom Metazoa; phylum Cnidaria; class Scyphozoa; order Semaeostomeae; family Ulmaridae; genus Aurelia; species Aurelia aurita complex sp. Pacific. The sequence goes on along the minus strand of REGL01000006.1, from coordinate 794,847 downwards.
TTGTTTGCTTGGATCTATAAGCCTTAGTGTACACTTCCTCAACAATGCTGAGCTGGAGACCGGAGTCAACTCTACACTGTCATTACGATTGTTCACACAATGTGATTTGTATGCTCACAGCTCTCAGAGTCATATTGTTAAGGTGTTTTTCCCTAACACTTGGATTTGTTCAAATTTGCAAAAGGAATATTACATTTATTGTATTCATTTATATAAGCTTTTCTCTTTCAGTTATAATCACAGACAAGACAAATATTTTGTTACGGTATCTTGAGAAGCAGTCAGATGTAAAGGTGGGAATTTCTAGCGTATTGAGTTTTGTAGGCTAGAGTTCATATTATCTGCCATGTGCAGTTTGATTTATCTAAGAATTCATTTACTTTTATAGTACTTTAAATTGATTAAAATTCCTAAAAGCGACATCTTATCCAGAAGTTAGCCACTACATTAGACTTGCACTAATTTCCTGAAGTCCGTCTGACCGATCCCATGGTGGATCCAGGAACTATGGGAACGGGATCAGCGAGAAAGACTTAAGAAGATGGACTTGAGGCAAGGCTGCGGTTCATTTACTGATGATCAAAGTAAACAGTTGTTCTACCAGCTGATGACTAATTTTTGAGGGGGATATGTGTTGCAGGAAGCAGATTCAATTTGAACTTAGGAATTTGAAGAGTGTTTGATTCACATTTTAATACATTCTTTATTGGANACTTTTATAGTACTTTAAATTGATTATAATTCCTAAAAGCGACATCTTATCCAGAAGTTAGCCACTACATTAGACTTGCACTAATTTCCTGAAGTCCGTCTGACCGATCCCATGGTGGATCCAGGAACTATGGGAACGGGATCAGCGAGAAAGACTTAAGAAGATGGACTTGAGGCAAGGCTGCAGTTCATTTACTGATGATCAAAGTAAACAGTTGTTCTACCAGCTGATGACTAATTTTTGAGGGGGATATGTGTTGCAGGAAGCAGATTCAATTTGAACTTAGGAATTAGAAGAGTGTTTGATTCACATTTTAATAAATTCTTTAGTGGAAATGAATACACGTTTTTTTATAAGAAACTTGGATCAGCACTTAGTACTAAAAGTTTCTTAATTTCGCATGAAAATTACAGTGTTTTAGTAGTAAAAGTTTCTTAATTAGTTTCTTATTTTTGGGGGGCTAAAATTGCGTTATGGCTCGAGGTTGAGCCTTCTTATCGACAAAGGGCTTGCATTTTGCATTGAAATTGTCACCACGAAGAAGCCATGCACATTAAGGTACAAAGTTACTAATTCTTTGCAGTCAAAACTTGATATTTACAAACGCAATGCCGCACGAACAGTAATCTATCGATTCTTATTCTAGAAATAAGATTTTAAAGTTTCTTAATTGTTCTTGAACGTAATACTAGAGTTTCTTAAATTTTTGGTCATCTCTTATTCTAATGCAGTTGAAGTAAATCTGTTTCAGTCCTCTGGATGATATATTAGTATAAAATACACAACAGAATGGAGCTGTCACATCAAATTAAACGCGAAATATCCGTTACTACTTCCTTTTAATAAGTATTCTCTTACAGAAAGCACAAAATGAATCATTGTTTTGAAATCCCAAATTGGCACCAAGCCAGAGCCAGAAGATAATCTCAGTCTACAACACACAGTATAAAATCTAAAAGTTTCTGATGCGGAGCAGTTTAGGACATCAAAATTGTCCAGCATTTTTTGGCTACATACCGTAGTTTGCTCAGTATACTTCTTTCTGAAGTGCTCAATTATGCTTGTGCTCAGTTCGGATCTTTGGTCAAAGTGTTTACTTCTTTCGTCATTTTTATTTTCTTTCCTTATCTTCTTTCGTTCTTTGATAACACTTTAAATTGCGTTGGAGAATTAGATCTTTTCTGATCCATTAGTTTCTGTTTATTCTCTCTGCAGCCGTATGCTGGCTGGAAGTCTCCTTGAAATACACGAAGGACCTTCAAACATATTTGCTCTACAAAATTGTAAATAATCTCACCCCTCCATATATGACGGATCCAATCCCCCCATTTCAGCAGTCGCATTTCTCTCTTTGCAATCAGGATATCATTAGGCAAATAAAGGCAAGAACAGGAAATTAAAATCTAGCTTTTATCCTCACTGTTTGTCTGAATGGAATGAAGTTGTACCAGAGCTGCACCATCTGTCGCTGTTTTTAAGAAAAAACTTTTGTCAGTTATCCGCCCCCCCCCCCTGCAAAATCTGTCTTAGGGATTCATGACCCATCAGGTTTATCCCACCTTACCCAACTTAGAGTGGATCTCAGCAGACTGAACTTTCACAAAGTCAGGCTTTTTTTTTTTTTTTTTTTTTTTT
>REGL01000006.1:782023-792400 GCA_004194395.1 Aurelia aurita complex sp. Pacific | reverse complement strand
TTATTACGACCACTTGGATATGCTAATCTTTCAAATGAGGGTCTAACGCAGCTCCTACTGTATGGTGATAAAAACCTCCCTAATGATGTTAACAAGACATACTCGAGCTATAATTTATCCATGAAAATGGTCTAAGCTTATTTCAAACTTTGTCACAAGCCACGCAACCACTAAGTACCTTTTCTTTGCAACATTCTTTCTTTTTGTTCGTAGTTATGTTTAGTCTATATAAATGTATTTTTTCAATGTTTTTTTAAGGCCTCGGGGTTGACATAGTATTTTGCTCCCAGAGGTGGAAAAAGTGCGCGAAGCACCTTCGCAGGAAGCTTGTTTGCCAGGAAGGAAGAAAAGGGGAGGAAAGAGAGAAAATGGAACAGAAGGAAGGAAAAGCGAAAGATGATGAAGGGAGGAAAGAAGAAACGAAAGGAAAGAAAGAAAGAAAAAGGAGAGGAGAAAGAAGGAGATCGGACGACAAAGAAAACAAAGGTTAAAAACATGAAGAAAACAAAAAGGAATAAAGGAAGGAAAGAATTAAGGAAAATCAAAGTTTGGATTTTTTCATTTACAGTTTTGTGATCCAAGGGAGTTTTTAAGAGTAATTCCAGGCCCAAGTGGCTTATCAACTACACCGTACACAGTATTGCAATTCAACTGAAATCCGGGACTATAGAAAATTGATAAAACAACGGAAGGAAGAATTCTGGTTTGACTTTCCTTCGCAAGAAGGGAAACATTTTTTCCACCAATGTTTGCTCCTCTTGGTATCGTAGTCGTAGTGTTGTAAAGTATGTTAAGTAGTGTAGGTAGTAATCTGTCACGCAAATTTTTAGATTGAATGAATAAAAAACATATTTTGCGCCTATATCTCGTAGAATTTGCAACAAAAACGACAGTTGAGCTCATCAGACACATCGATCAGTCCATCAAGAAAAGTAGCAAGGATGGCGTCAACATCGAATGAAGACAGGTCAACAGAGAATGACTGAATGCTGGAATAAGTCAAAAAATGGTAATTAGTTCATCTTAGGAAAATATTTTCAGTAACGTTTTGTTCGAATCTTAATCTGTTGTGACAAAATACAGGCAGAATTAGGAGATCTGATACAGTTAACTTGCTTGCATGTTAGACCTGGCAAACTTATCGCCAACTTATCCACATTGGCCTACGAAAGGCCAGATAAAGCAGGGGCCAACTGCAGAGCTTTGAATTGTCTTGATGTTAACTTGGGGTTTGTGATGTTTCTAATTTTTAGCCCTGCTCTTACAAGAGTTTTAAAATGATTTTGCAAACACTGTGGTGGAAAAAGCGTAAATGGTTAGCAAGATGCAACACAGTGTGTGCAACTTCGGTTTGAATGCGATATTTTTAGAATTGTTTGCAACTTGCACAAACCCTTGAAAGGTCTGTTTCATCCAGCATACCTTTCACGTGCCATCCTTTGGTTGGCCATTGTTGTCGACATTTTCATGGGCCATGAAATTGGCGAAAACGAAGGCCAACCAAGAGACAAGGCATGCTGGATGCTGAATGCTGGATGAAACAAGGCATGGCAAGGCATGCTGGATGAAACAGACCCTTTAAGCTTCAACTGTTTCTCTGATTATTTTAGTGCACTAACATACGTGTGATGTTTGCTCCTAGTCAGGAAAGAAACAGCCGGATTTCCAAAATCTGAGAAAATTACTGATATGATTTAATTAATCTGAGTTGAATTCACACTTCAAGCGTGTGTATCCGTTGCCCAAATAGGACTATGGTTTGCCCAAATACGACTTGCACTTCATGAAATGTGAGCCTTAAAGGGGCTCCGTCGCCAAACAAAAAACAAATCCGTAAACTCGCACGTGTCACCAATTATCCGTTGTTCATCCATTGTTTTCTGCAGTTTGTTTGGTGGCTTCACTCAAGCCACCAAAAAGTGACCGTTAAAAATCCACTTATATCCGAGCAATCGTAGAAGATATGAATGTTTGGTTTGTTCCTTAGTGAAGTACAATGATTTATGTCCAAACAGCAACTTTCATTTGAAAAAAAAATACGAAAATCCTATGTGATATCACCTTTCAAAAAACTGCAAAAATCATCGTTTTGTTTGCATTTTGACGACGGAACCCCTTTAAGGCTCAATTGCAATTGCACTTGCACAGCGTGAAGAAAATGCTTCAAGAGTAAATTCAGCCTAACCCTTTTATAGAATTCATCTTATTTATTAATGTTTTATTGTTTTATTATCCTTCAAAATCCACACGCTAATTGCTAAAAAGCTTTTTTTCAAACCTCAAGTACCGGTCGAATTCAAATGGTACCTATTTCCGTTTGAATGCAGGAAATAGTAGAAGCGACCCTTTTCCAAAAAGGTGAATCGCTGGTCATACTTTTGACATCCCCGATTCTTTTCCCGTTGCAGGCTTAAAATTAACTAAGGTGTTCAGGATTGCGTTGGTTTTTTTTTAAATAGCAATTTAAATTCCCAAGAAGAGTCTACCTTTGAGGAAAGCAAACAGGGATGTTCCTGCTAAAAAATGTCAAGACTTCTCTTGGAACAAAATATTGGAAATACAATACCGGTCACGGAATATGGTGTTGCAAAGTGTCTACCGTCGCGTTTCTTTCAATTTCTTTGTAACATTTTCGAAATTTCCCGGAAAAATTAGCTTTATTGACATACCTGTCCTGGAACTAAGATACGAAAATCATAATTCTGCACTGGATTTTGTACTGCAATGGGGACCCCATCGGCAGGCATATTCCCGTGAGCAATCAATCCATTAAGTAGATGTCATGTGTCTTCTACTTCCTGTAACGTTTGGTATGAATTTCATCGCCCAAATTTCATGGACGATTTTTGTGTGAAGGATTTTTTGAGACAGACTACAGTTTGAAACTACCAAAGTTTACCATCGTCAAAGCGTTATACAAGAAATTTTTAAGAAAGGAGGGGGACTCCTTCTGGTAAGTGACTGGGGGGATTGGGGTCAGACACAGCATGGTCTTGAAAGATCCAAAAATATACTACATTTGGAGATTTATAGACCAAAAAAATATCCTCATTGCTACAAAGAATATTAAGAGTAAAGGCATTATAGCTTTTCTCTACTTTGTTGCAATATTTTGGAGAAAAACCCAGCTTTGCGCTCACTTTATCAAATTTTCTCAAAAGCAACCCCAATAAATATGTTAATCATACACAAAATTTCGTGCCCAAAGACAACGCTTCACAAACCCACAGATTGTCTGACCCCCCTCCCCGTCTCCAACCAATAGGGGGTCCACCCTGGGAGAAATACCCGTTAATTTTGAACAATTATGGGTGTTATGCAATGCCTGTTGATGTATTCATTTATGATGAAGATGCTTTTGTTTCGTTCACTGCGCAATTCTTGTGTAATTATAATTGTTTATTAATTAAGACGTCGTTAATATTCGTATTTTCGTAGTTGTATTTTGGTATTAAATTGTGAAATAGAAATAGCAATAGTCAGCCTAGCACGTAACGCAATCTGTTTTGTTCTTTGTCTTTTGTGCTTACCCTCTTTGTTGATTTTTGGGCTACCAGATGAGTTAGAAAAGCAATCTCCGTTCGAAGGCATAGGTTCCAAATCTTTAAAAATGCTGGTGTACTATTCGTTAAATATTTATTTAACTGAATGATTTCAAAGAAACTTTAGCTATTTCTCTATAATTATACCCTTGTTGGACTTTTCTGAAATCTTCAATGTTTTCTGAATTAGAGTGATTTTCTTCTTTTTCAAGAATTCAAGAAATATTTTCAAAAAAGCTCAAAACCATCGTAGTTTCTAAACTGTTTGACACAAGATGAAATAATCTGGAAGAAAGCCATAGTTAAAAGATGTTTACAGTAAGGTATCAAGCAAACGTCTGTCACTCTTCTGGTTTATGATTTAGAAATTGATGACGTTAAAATGTAAGATACGCTGTAATTTCGACAAATATTCAAAATTTCTGAAAAGTCTAACGGTAGAATTATAGGTAAGTATCTAAAGTTTCTTCAGCCATTTTTTTACACCGAGTTAAAGATCATGCTACAGTTCTTTGAAATCAGCCAATACCTTTAATATGTGTTGGGCATGGTCTCCACAATAAATAACAAGATGCTTCATATCAAAATACAGCTTCTGACAGAAAACAGAAATATTTTAATTCTAGCATACTTCTTCTGTTCATTTCTTCCTAAAAGACAATTTAAGAATATACAGAAACTACACAATTTTCATCATTCACTTATCAGTCTCAAAAACACTTTGGGGAACAGTTTGAATAAAATTTTGTCGATTCTAAATAAAATGGTCCTTTCGTTCAAGTTTTTAGCACTGCTATAAAATCAGATGGGGTAATACAGCAACTGTTTTTGTTGCATGATTGGCCTTGAAATGCAAAATTTTTCTTGATTCACGCTCGTGATTACTGTCCTTCGGAAGGGACTTCAAAGGTCCTGAGGGTCCTGGGGGTCTGGATGCAGCGTGCATAGCAGGCCTAAATTAGCTGTAACCAGAGATTTAAAGAAACATCTACGTAATTGCTCCCATAGTGAAAACAAATGCACTTTAAATTGGCTGGAGATTTTTTAGCTTCTTGGAAATAAAGTAATGAAAGAAAAAAAAGGCATGAAGGTAAATTGAAGACATCAATCCCCTCTTCTTTCGAAAGTAAACAACAAATCTTTAATCGTATCCAAAAATCACAGTTCCAGTTTTGAGCAGCACCAAGAAGTTGTTCACAACTGAAGCAACCAAAACTTCTGTCAATATAGTCCGAAATTCCTTGGATCCAAAAGTGATGTTTTGGTCCCAACTGCTGTTCTAAACTAAAGTCTTATGTGGAGTTTGATTTGCAATAACGTAAAATTACTCATGCAAAACCCTTCCGTTGCTTTCTTCGCGGATATTTGCATGTCATCTAACATGACTAAAAGGTAGACTAATTACAAAAATCTCAGTTCCCGCTTCGTTCATTGAATTGGATGACGGCACTAGTTATAGCGATTATCAGTTTATCAAGGAGCGCAACTACGACATGTAATCAGTCTAGACCAAGGGTAGCTGGACACCGCCGTTATACTTCAGCTTGTATGTTTCTACGGGGAAAAATTGATATCGTCATGCGGAAGACGTTTCAAAAGAGTGAAATGAAGGAAGAGAATCGTTTCTTTCATCGTTGTTCTTCCATCTCTTCACAGGAACCATGAAGATCCAATGTTAGCCTATTATTTTGGCCTATCTGATTTGGCCTAATGCCCAAAAAATCAACAATATTCGCAACATACCTCCAGTCCTTTGCTAACTAAAGCATGCTTAGCATCAAATGATAAAACCACCATGTTTGGTCCATTCCGTGTTCATCTGCTCTCTTATAATTGAAAATGTCGAAAAAGAAAAGTTTCAATTCAATTCATCATTCAATTCAATGTATACATTTGTCCTCCGCAGAAGCATACAGCTGCGGCAATCAAGCACGACTGCGGCGTCTAACTATCCATAGTGATACAGAGCTTTCGTTCTTCTCAGGCATTCAGGATGATACACACCCGATCGCTTCTAACAACTGTATTTTTTTTATTTTCTCATAAAATTTACAATAACAGACAATTACAACATTACAAAACAACGGCAAAGGAAGCATGGAAATACATAACAACCCTAAAACCTACACTTAACATGTCGACAAATATTACAAAACTACGAAAATGACTACAGTGGTGTCGCCCATTATGTCCATGTTGTCGCAAATTTGAATTTGTCCTCAAAAAGTATAATCAGGAAGCCAACTAGCTAGTATACTTGCTAATCGGCCGTAATGGGCGACCGGGCATAACAGACGACGCCACACTAAACATAAAGGAGGAAAGGTTTACACGAGAGAGTTAGAGCATAAGCATCAGATCCCCAAAAAGACCACACGAAATTGCGCAAGCCCCCCAAAGATCCAACGCCCATGCTGGTTTTAGCAATTTATTGGAAGCGTTCTGAGGCCTTAATATATTTCAATGTCGCCTCAAGAATTTTTGTATTTGCATCAAAAGGTACTTGTCCGTGGCCATAAAGGAGTATTTGCAATAGTTCTTGATTTGAAAAGTTTGATAGGCCGTGAGGCCGCAATATTGCATTAACGCTGTCGAGAAGANGAAGCGTGCTGAGGCCTTAATATATTTCAATGTCGCCTCAAGAATTTTTGTATTTGCATCAAAAGGTACTTGTCCGTGGCCATAAAGGAGTATTTGCAATAGTTCTTGATTTGAAAAGTTTGATAGGCCGTGAGGCCGCAATATTGCATTAACGCTGTCGAGAAGATCACGTCTGTGCATATCGTAAGCATGGCAGAGCAGCAAGAAGTGCTCCGTATCCTCAATACCATCATTTATTGGGCACAAAGGATTTAAAGTATCCCTAAAATTATGTTTGAATTTGTACAACTGTATTCAGTGGTAGATGAATAAATACTGCTGTGAAACGGTGTCAACGCCCAATTTTGGTGAGCAGTCCAATGTTCGTTGCATACATAAACATAACTAATGATCCTACAGCTACTGGCAGTACCCATTCATAATCTTTTTCAGCTCCATCGGTTGATGATGTGCTTGAAGTTCCTGCAAATTGAAATGGTTTTTTAAACGATATGAACCAACCGCATGTCAATGCATTTGACCTAATACATGAGCCCTATGAGCCCTCACTTTTCCAAATGAAGTGATTTGGAAAAGTGAGGGACCACTAAGTCCATTTTTGTAAAGTTTCTTGTCACAGAGTCCTGTCCATATATTTCTTTGCAGGCCTGTTTTCACATTGGATGTTAGGCTTGTATTAGAAATCCAGACCCGATAGCGGTGTCTCAAGCGATGGGGACCTTGGGTGGGAGCAGTGATGGGGACGGTTGTTGTCGTTGTTGTTCCCTCGGCCGAGGTTCTGATTGTTCACCATTATATTTTGGCCTGACATCTAATGTGAAACCGGCTCATATATTCATTCGTAAAATGTCTTTATAATTAGCATTTCTATCTGTATGAGTTGTAGCGTTGTATGGTATAGTAGTTTATATTAGTTGTATTTTAGTTTATGGTAATCCCAGGAAGTAGGCATGATATTTTGCTCCTCCTGGCCCCGTCCTTGTATTGTAGTATAGGTAGTGTCTTAAGCAATTTTTGTAGTAAACTTTCATATTGAAAAAAAATGAAGTGATGTACATCGCTACAACTACTACATTTACTGTGAAAAGTTTCGATGCAATTTTTTTAAATTACCGACATGCAATGGGTACAAGAAATCTTAATCATCAACATTTTTATTATTACGCAGAAGCAAAACACACCTTTCGTTTTTTATCAAGGATTTTATCAAGAAATCCTAATGGACTTAGAATCCTAAATAAATCAATCCTCGTTATGCATAACTTCCTGTCCACTTCTTTGTCCTTAGGATCAGAAAAAAGGGCGGAAATCTTATCATAATTTTTCTCTTGGCATCTTAATAAATCTTGTTCGGGACACTATCAGTGAAAGTCTAGATTTTATCTAGGATAGCTAGACCCCCGTCCAAGAGCTTTGGAATATGCACACCAGCAATTGCAGGGTCATCGTCCTTCGTTTTTCCTTTGTAAATTCGCGCATGCCCCAAAGCTCTTCGCTGATTCCATTGATCAGCGAGCCAATCAGAGTTAACATCTTTTCAATTGTGATTTACAATAGGGGGCGTTCGCAGTATCCCGAACAAAATCAGTCAAAAGCTTTCCTTGAACTTAAAATTAGCATCAAAAAAGGGCGACAGTAAAAAAGGGCGACAGTACCACTGCATTATTTCATATAATACCTGTGGCTCCTTTGCTTTTTTCCACTTTCTCTTCTGGAAAAAATTTCGCTAAAATCCTGCTGACAAATTTGACTAAATTTTCACAAGCTTTCACGTGATTTTGCAATTTGGTGCTTGCTAGATTAGCTTTTACCAGTGGTGCTAGATAAGCGAACAGCAAGGCATCGAAGCTTGTCGGCCTAAAAGGAAGAAAATTACAAGTCACCTTAGTTCATGATGCAATAGATGCTCCATTCTTTAATATCTACATATTGGCAAACAATTCAAGAAGCATAAAAACAAGAGATAAGGTACAAACTCAAGTGACCTAGCAAATTGTCACTTGCAGAATATCGAGGATGAAATATAGTGAAGCAATATCCATTTGCTTGCGATAATGACTTGATACAAGTTATTGTAACTTTACATGCATTTTGTAATTAAAGGTGTCTTCAAGCGAAATTTTTTATCGATGCAAATGAACAGCATTTCTGGATGTAAACATTTCTGTTTAACATTTGTTCATATCTCGTTTTATTTTTGAATCATCCATTGTTTCGTATGATTAGCTAATGACATCATTTTGCTTGCAAAAAGAAAAGAAAGTATACAAGGTTGACTATGTTCCCAAAGGGAGATCTAATCAAAAACTTTTTTTGGTGAACATGCTTTTCTAAACATCATATTAAGGGGCCCTTTACATGAGCAAACTCAGACCGGCACGAGTTTCAGATCGGTTTGAAATTTTGCCATGTTTGCTTTTTTGCGTTTACATGGAGTTTCAGGCCGGTTTGAAATTATACTAGCGTCACATTGCGCGTGCGTTGAATGCAATTGAGGCAACTGTGACAATGGTTTCTTTTCTCGCGTTTTGGATTTAGTTTAGGCCTATTTTCATTGTGGCGCTAAGTTATCAACAACACAGGATGTTATTAGAGTTGATAATCAAGGATAACCAACTGTAGGTTTGTACTGCATTACAAATCTATTTTGGTTTGATGGTTCAAATACTGCTTCAGAACTTGAAAATAAAACAGGAGGCTTCAGTTTTACATGTTTAGTTTCTTACTTTTAGTTTCTTGCGTCTGGAGAAAAACAAATGGACGACCAAACAATGAAAATGGCTCCCAATAGTGCAGTTATCACTTCCGCAATTATTCATTTCGCCCCGATCTGAAAAAATTCTGTTTACATGAGAATTTCAGGTCGACCTGAGTTTTCAAATCGGTCTGAAAGACCGAACCGAACCCAGACCGGCATGAGTTTCATTTCGCCCCTTCTCATGTAAACACTCTAAGGGCCTTGACCAGACACTGAAATGAAACTCGTGCCGATCTGAAACTCATGCCGGTCTGAGTTTGCTCATGTAAAGGGCCCCTAAGTCATAAGACAATATATATTACATTTATTTAGCTAAGCTGACATTTTTCTGACAACTGTAACCTTTCAAAATTAAGATGAAGCTATATTTCCATATCATATCCTTGTAATTTGCAAACAAAATGACGTCATCAGCTGATATTCAAAATCAGTGGATAACTTGAAAACCAAATGAGGTATCAAACAAATTTAAACAGGATTTCTTATCATTCGACAGTGCTGTTCATTTGCATCAATAAACATTTTCACTTCAGGTCACTTTTAAGATATTTCTCTGAATTTAGATTACCAGAGCTTCTTGCCTTCAGAAAATGATGTATAAACGTTTGATTGCTTATATGTCCATAACTGATGAACCGATTTTCAAAAACTGTATTGTATCCGATTGCCGAAAGACCAAAATTGTATTTCAGGTTGCTGGTTGTGGTTTAGGTCCATGTCTTCATGTTGAAAAGAAGATCGATGAACCTGCTCAAATTCAAGCCTTATATGGCATGAAAAAGAAACGGCCTACTTTCCCAGTCAATATTTTACATGAGATGCCAAAGGCTGAACTTATATGTCGTTCAGAGAATACATGTCGTTCAGAGAATACGAATTCAGTTAATACTGAGTTCAGAGAATACGAATAGGAGTTCAGCCTTTTGTATCGCATCTAAAATGTTGACTGGAAAAGTAGGGTAAGGCCGAAAAGTCGGAGATGTCGGAGATGTCGGAGATGTTGGAGCAATTTCTCAAACTTTTTCATCTCTGACTTTTCGTTTTTCCCCTATATGCTATAAACGAAAAGTCAGAGATGTTGGAGCACTTAATTCAGTACATTCTGATTGTAAAATGCCCTTCTTCTAAGGCAGTTTCCCACGCTTTATAGCCTCGGAGATTTTCCTCCGACTTTTCGTTTTTCCCCTATATGCAATAAACGAAAAGTCGGAGATGTCGGAGCAGGGATTTTTCTCCCTTTAAATCTGTAAATTCTGATTGTAAAATGCCCTTCTTCTACGACAGTTTCCCACGCTTTGTAGCAGTGTTGTTAGAAAACAGCCTCGGAGATTTTCCTCTGACTTTTCGTTTATAGCATATAGGGGAAGAACGAAAAGTCGGAGGAAAATCTCCGAGGCTATTTTCGAACGACACTGCTACAAACCGTGGGAAACTGCCTTAGAAGAAGGGCATTTTAAAAATAAGAATTTACTGAAT
>REGL01000006.1:739025-769649 GCA_004194395.1 Aurelia aurita complex sp. Pacific | reverse complement strand
GCCTCCCTTTAGTATCCAAAACAAGAGGTAGCCAAAAGTTTTTTATTTAGTTACCTAAAGAAATTCAAATATTCACTTTCATGTGGTCTTGGATTCAAATTACCGTGATTTCGTGTATCTAACCAGCCAAATTGACTGTCCATTCCGAAAAAATGCTTGGCAATGGACCTAACAAGATATCATGCTATCATTTACAGTCTAGTCATTTGACTTTTTGAGTGATCTCCCCTATCTAATAAGCTCGCTCTCTTTTAAGCCCCCCTCTGGGGTTTCCAAAAGAAAACAAGGCCCCCGGAGGATTTGATAGAGCTTTTACGTCAGGCGCACTGTATGAATCACTTTGTTTATGACAGCCTAAACTTTAAAGCTGTAACTGGAATTCATTGTTTTGAAATATGCTGTTCAAACTTTATCATTTCTTTGCTTGCATGATTTATACGTTGATTTGATTTATTGATATATAAAATCCTATGTTTTAGGTGCCGTTTCTTCCTGGTGATTCAGATTTAGATCAACTAAGTCGGATATTTCAAACATTAGGAACACCCACGGAGAAAGAATGGCCTGTGAGTTAAATTTCAATATTTTTATAAATGTCGCTACTTAGTGTTCAAAACTGAGGATGTTTCTTCCTGGATTCAGTAATAAAAATTCTTTACAGGCCTCTTTAGAAACATCTCGTGTCTGGGAATACAAGCCAAGATTATCAGAGAACGCTTAATAGTGCCTGCATGCAAAAAAGGAACACTTAAACTTTCTTACAGGAGGAAAATACTTTTCTTTCTCACAATGTGCGTGAGGACTACGCTCCTGGGCTTTCGGAATTGTATGGTGGCCTGGTTCTTTATTTGTTTTACAGGGGAACCTTTTACTCAATGTACAGAAAAATGCATCACAATGCAACTGAGGTATCGGGCATAGCATACCTTTTATCGTCTACAATTGTTGAAATTTCTCTGCACTGCCCATGGCTTCAAAGCTATGACTTTATTAGCCATAAATACTGATGGAATAATACCAAGAGATTTCATATTGCTGGTAACTCGCTGTAATTGTTAATTACTACATGATGATAACTCGTAGTAATTGTTAATTACTAGATGATGATCCACTCTCAGCTACTGGGAATCCTTTCATGCCCTTGTTGAAACTATGAAAAGACATTGGTCACCAAAAACGTAGCATGTGTCAGTACCTATATCTTTTATTGCCTGTAGAATACGGGTTACTGGTCTTCTTGAGCTATTTGGAAATCAAAGCACATGGCTTTGTTGACGTTCTCTGCGTCCATTTGACTGTAACTGATTATAGAATCTGTGAATTCTTGTAAAAATTAAACGTAGTTTTGTGAGTTACAGTCGTTATCTTCAGAAAGAGTACAGGAGGCTACTGGTCCGATGGAGGACGGTCATGAGAAAGGTTAAAGTATTATTATTCAAGGTGACGTGAATTTTATCAAATTGTACAGAATTACATTAAATTTCATCAAATATTTGGCTTGCGATTATTTCCATTTTGAAATGTCAGCGGCTTATTCTGAGCTTCGGGATTACCTTCTAAAATAGAAAGTTGCTAAATATAGTTATCCCAAAAATACAATGCACAATGTCACGCGACCTGCTTCCATATATGCGAGTGTCAAGTTTAAAAAAAAATAGGAATACTGATTTTGATTGAAAAATTCACAAATGCTGATTTATTAAGGAGGATACTGAAAAACTGTTACAACACGTAAATTAAAAACAGCAATGTTTTTGTAGGAACACTGAGTTTGTGACTTCTGATAATGTCTAACGAAACGAAGCTCAAGACATAGCAAGTATCTTCATTTTAAGTTACGAAATGTTTATCATTTCATAAAGTTAGCCAGCAATTTTTGTCTCTCGTCAGTCTGTGAATTTCAGCCTGCTGGTAACTCTCTAAGTTGTTTCATTGACTTTAGAGTTCTTTTTAATTCAAGTAAATCTGCTGCAAATGGTTCATTTATATTTTCACTCATTTCAGGGGATCAAAGATCTGCCAGACTTCATCTCGTTCAACAAATTTCCAGCGATTCCCCTTCGCGATATTTTCTCAGCTGCTGGTGACGATTTGCTAGACTTACTATACAAATTATTTCGATACTTTCCACCAGAAAGGATAACTGCTAAAAAGGTATGATATGATTCTCTCATTCAGTTTATATTGCTTGTAAGCAGAGCTTGTTGTAAGCTTATTGCTATTTTAGATTCAACGACAATCAACATTTGAATAAAAGTTGTTTTAGTATTCGTTGTGCACAATACACGTATTTTTTATAAGAAACTGCCTATAAGAAACTCAACTCTCAGATCGCCAAAAAATTAAGAAACTCCAGTACTGGGAGAATATAAGTTTAGAAACTATTTACTTTGATAAAAGACATCCATGGCATATTTTTACTTTACCTTCACTCGTTTCCTGTATCATATTACTCGTAAGGTACTTGAATAATGAGTAAACATTGGAAAGGCTCAACAACATCGTTTTGAAATGTTTACTAGGTCACAGGTAGTGAACAGGAAGATTGTTATGGAATCTCTAAGAAACTCGTAAGAAACTCTGAGTACTCAAAATCTGATAATTTTAAGAAACTTTCAGTACTGGACCAAATTCTTAGTTTCTTATAAAAAAATACGTGTATTTGAAGTATTGAAATCAGTTAAAGTTTATTTAATTGACATAAAGTTCGTGAAAAGAGGCCTAAACCCTTTGATCAAAATTATGCACAATCTCGTCACTCTAACCTCGTCCCAAAGGCCTTTTGTCATATTAGGACGTCTCCTTTCCAAGATTTGAGCCCTATGCTTCCTCAAACTTGGTCCCGGGTCCCCCATTGTCTTGGTCTCTGTTTTTCGGTATGCTCGTCCCTTTTGATTCATCCATTCAAAATGAGTTGAGAAAATCGTAATGATCCTTGAGATTAGAAAAAAACCAATGTTTTTCTTTCAGTCAATTAGATGTGATCAAGGCACATTGTCCGATTAATTTAGGGATTTCATTCCTCGCTGCGAGGATAAGCCCTCCATGATATCTTTTGCAAAATTGTTTTCTGTCCAATAAGAAGCTTCGAAGCTACAATCCTTGCCAAAACAACTTGAAAAAAATGTNAACAGCTTTTTCTCAAAATCATCGCACATTGGACTACACGTTTTAAAACTGAAAACAGGTGCAAAAGTTGCAAACGTTGTTTTTGCGCGATAATGCTGCATCCACTCATTTATTATTAAGTTACCTCGCGTAATCAGGATCGAAGCCCCGGAAATCTTCCAAATTAGGCTCCCTGCAATCAAAGGAAACATTGAATGAATTTATGCAAACGATCACATCCTCTGAGCAGATGGCTGGAACAGGGATCAATATACAGTAAAAACCCGCATAAAAGAACCTACAATCCTTGCCAAAACAACTTGAAAAAAATTTCATTTCTCTCTTTTCTTCTCCGACCAAGCATCCAAAATACAGTGCAGGAAACTTCACGCTACTCTTTTCCCCCGCCACCCTGCCCCCCCCCCCCCTGAACAATGTTGGTCCGAAGCACTGATCGCCATACATCACGAAAATCGCTTTGGCTGCGTTGTTGTGCCCGTGAGAGATGCGTAATCACGCAAGGAACCAACATTGTAAGGAGGAGGGGGGGGGGGGTAATCACGCAAGGAACCAACATTGTAAGGAGGAGGGGGGGGAGAGAGCTGAGCAAAAACATGTGATTTTTTCAAGAGTTTTGGCAAGGATTGTAGTTTTTGGGAATGGATTAACCACGCTGAGTGCCAAGCAAAGTACATAGGTACCTTGAGCCACAGACAGGTTGGTAAGGGACCGGTCATTATTTCTTGCCGTGGAGAGGGTGGAAGACATGTGGGAGGGGGTGAAGAATTTTACCTACTCAAAGAGAGGGGGACGAAAAGTAACACACATTTTAGGGAGGGGGTATGAAAATAGTTTGAGATACTGTAAGTCCTGTAGAGTTCTAACAGGCTAGCTCTTCAGGAAGTAAGTTCAGTTCTGTCTAACACTAGTTCATCCTTAATTCTTAAATGCAGCTGCTTGCTCTTTCTCGCATCACATTTGAAATAATATTTTTGTCTCACATACCAGCAGCTGTGACGATGTAAATCTTCATGCAATTGAAATCAAGACAGTAGAATACTATTACCATACGTACATGTACTTGAAGGGGGGCTGAAAATATTTTCTGCAATATGTGAGGGGGCATCAAAATTTTTAGGAAATCAGAGAAGGGTTACGAAAGTTCTACCAAATATTTGTAAATGTCTTCCACCCCCTCCCCAGCAAGAATTAATGACCCGTCCCTAACGACAGATGGAACGTTATCTTGAAAACCGTGTATTGTACTGGGTGTGGCACAAGAAAACTCAGGCGCGTATGAAAATTCCTAGCACCTGGAGCACTGGATTGATTTGAATGAATTGAATTCTGCTTGATGGGTGAAAGACCCAAGCATTTTGGTGATTTCTCTGCATTTTTATGAGCATTGAAATACAGGTGAAAGATAGGTAACTTATCAGACTCAATTCGACCTTACCGACGAGTCGAAAACCTCAAATACAAAAGTCTGTTTAGAGACTACCCAGACCCCTTTGTGATCGTAATTTTTTGTGGCAGACTTCTATTCTTGCACAGAAGATCATGTGACAGAATATTACCTTACACGGGTGTAACCTTGTCATTTCGTCACATTCTTCTTTTTGTCTACCTGAAATGACGCTGAAAAATGTTCAATTTCAAATGACCTATCCTGGCTAACTTTTTTAGATACCACAGGTTAAGGTTCAAAGCCACATTCTGAAGGTGGAAATTGCGCTGAGTATGGTGTTAAGTACTTGTGGATGTGTTATGATAACGGAGAGATCTCGAATCTCGTAATGGGTTATGTCATGTGAGGGCTGGAGTCAGATTGAGGCTTTAAATAGATGCTTGAAACCATACTTTTATTACTTGGAACCACTCTGAGTGTAATCCTTTAATGTGTTGACCTACAAGTTCAAAATTGTTAAGTACTGCACGAATATGCTTACGCAAATATGGTTCTCTATCCAAACCTCATAGAACTTTCCATATCTTTTGGAATTTTTATCTCAGAATTCGTTGAAAGATTTTTGAAACAATGCCAGCAAAAATAGAAGAAAACGTTTTCCTTAAATATGATCCACAAATATGGGTCTCAATCAATGGCTTAGAAAACTCTATGCCTTTGAAATCTTAGCATACGTTTGTAACATAGTGTTTGTAACCAAAAAGCTTTAAATTTGTCCCTTTGATCGCAGCCTCTTTATTTTTGGTTTTTATTCCCATGCAGGTCAATAAGGTGGTAAGAGCTACGTAAAAATAATTTGGAAATTCATCACGTAGCACTTGAATTCAGAACGATGCAATTTGACACAATAGCAGCTTGATTTTGCTTTCTTAGCACATATGCGAACCGAACTTTAACACCCCCCCCCCCCCACATACAATAATTTCATCTGACTTCTCCTACGATTGAAAAGGCCAAACATTGATTTTGACTTCATAAAAATGTATTTCTGGGGTGACGCATAGAACAACGAAGGAATAGCAACATTGTCAAGCTTTACTCGCAATCCCGTGGAAGAGAAATAACACACAGTGACTAATAATACAATTTTGATCATAATAGAGGCCACATCAACGTTGCATTATTGCCCATGATCAGAGGTGAATTTTTGAACATTTCACATGTCTTCTTCGTTTACGTTAAACCCTTTATACCACACTAATTCTTACTCCAAACATTTCCATCGTAGGCTTTGCAGCATAAGTACTTCAGCAACAAGCCAGCACCTACACCATGTGAATACTTGCCCAAGTTATCATCGTCATCTTCATCATCATCTCAAAATACACAAGAGGGAGACAAACAAGCTGCGTCATTTTCTTTAAAAAGGAAATTAGAAGACGGTAACGATTCTGGTAAGCACAGGCTACACATGTCACTGCAATCTTTTTCTGTAGATTTCAGATTTTAGATTTCATTTTTCCATCAATAACCTAGTACAAGACAATTTGTATAATTTAAGCAGCTACAGAGGAACAACTACAGCAACATGAATACAATAACGAATGAACAGTAACATTGGTCTAAAAGAACATGACTACAAACTAAAAACAAGATGAAGCAAATCATAAAGGTTGTACATTTGCGGCTGTATTCAGCGAACGTTTCATAGATCGTATGAAGCTGTTACACAATTCACAATAAAGCTTTGTATCGGTGGACATAGATTATGATATGATATGATGGGAGGGGGGAAATGGAGTGTCGAGATCGATCATATGCAGTCCAGATATGTTTTGTCCAAGATTGTAGGTCTTTTTGCTTGCTTTTACCTAACAGTTTTGTGATTAAATCTCATATTTGTTATCGTAGCCATCCTGGCCAAGAAACTGATATTCTAAGACACAATAAAGAGCTTTGGCAATTAATTCTAAGTTGTCATCCTACAAGGATCAGTTATGGTTCCATTCCTTTTGTTGTCTATCAACCACCGCGACGAAGACTGGTGCCAAGGTAATCTGCCAAATGACAGCTATGGAAGTAAAGAGGTTTGTTCCAAGGAAGGATTCTGCAATGGTCTTGAAAATAGACATTGGTAAAGAAATATTGATGAATTTTCTCGAAAACTGAATTGATGAAAAAGTCGTCAATTGACTATGAATGATAAATTTGCTGCGTCCGTTATTGCTCTTAATTTTTCGCTTGGTTGTTATGTAAATTTCTGAGGGCTCAAGTTGCTGTAGAACAAATTATTTTGACGACTCTGAAGTTGCTATTGCGTAAGTCTTTATGAGAAACTCAAATCAACGAAATATTGAAAAACTCGAGTGGTGGAACATATCACGTAAGAAACTTTTTTGTCTCGTCGAGAAATCATTATGCTCGTTTTTGGCAGCTTACCATTCGGTGTTATATGACTGCTATCTAGACACAGCCATGGTTTTCGTAACACTGACTGTGAAATTTTCAAAATTACAGGGGAATCCCTCTCCGATAAAAGCAAGGAAAATTTGACGAACTTTCTAAGAAACTGTTAAGAAACGTCATGCACTCAAAATATGATGATTTAAGTAAAGGTTTAGCACTGAGTCAAATTCTATGTATCTTATAAAAATGTGTTTATTTTCTCATGAGAAACCAAGGATTTGAGCCAGTACTGAAAGTTTCTTAGATTTATCAGATGTTGAGTTATCGAGGTTTGTTATGAGTTTCTTAGCAGGTTCCACAATAATCTTCATGGTTCCTACCTGCGCCCTCGTGAACATTTAAAAACAGAGTTTTTTTAAGCCTTTAAATGTTCAGACCTTGCTCAGTTGCCTTCAGTGTAATATGATACAAGAAACAACTGAAAATAAAGCAAAAAATGCTATGTGTTAAATAAATTCCTTGACCAAATAAAAAATTCTCAAGTTATAGTTTCCCAGACTGAAATTAAGTGGTTTTTCTGCGCTCTGAGAGTTGAGTTTCTTATAAATGGTTTCTTACGAAAAAGATACTCGAAAACAACCACTCCAGCTTCAAGAATGGTGAGAGAAAAAGCACGAGTTCTTGATGTGATTTGGAGAAAGCTTGTGACTTTTATAATTTTATTTGCTTCTTTCCAAAGTCTAAGAATTGATAAGCTTTTGATCTAGTCTGTGAAAAAAGTAACCACATTTAAGATTCTCTCTTCGTTTGACCGGAAGGGGTCATTCATTGGAGAGCATTCTATGTTGACCAACGAAACCATTTGTTTTCAAACTTCTCCTTTCTCAAAAATCAAGGGAAAAACTTATGTTCGTAATTTTTACAGAAAAAAGAAATCTTTTAGATAGATTTTATGGTATTTATTAGCCTTTTCAGGTTAAATTCTGGGTGTTTTCTTGTTCTGTGGTAGTCGTAATTGTTTATCAGATTGTGTTAGAACTGCAATGTGGCATTATACTGTTTCTTGTTTCAACCAAAATCTTCGAATCTGCTTTGATTGCTTCAAGGAACTTTGGGTAATTTGCCGTACTTCTAGAGAGATAATTTTTGAAGCCATCATTATTGCCATGTTTACAGAGCTTTTGCAATTCTGGTAGCTTTGTGAAGTTATTCATTTGCTAAATCATGAAACACAAAAGCTACAGACTTTTGCTTGCTACTTTTTTGTAGATCTTCATAAACTGAAGTTTCTTCAGCATTTTAGGGATTTTCTTTATTTATTTTTGAGTTTATGGTGCTTTTAATGTTTGTCAAAGATTTAGACACTCCCTTTATACTTTCTGCGTGAAACATGAAAACACCGTAATTCTGAAAATGATGCTACAAAAAATTGCTTTCTCTAGAATTATGGCAAATAATGCAAGGTTCCCCTGGACCAATTTATTTGAAAGAAAAGGGTAACATCATTTAACATGATGAGTTTATTTAAAGTTTTGCGAAGGTTTTCCGCCTCTACTGTCTCTTCCGCAAGTACACCATGCCACAGTCGCATGCAAAGTCGCTGTTCGCGTTGCATCTCGGTATCACATAAGGGTTTCGAATTTGAAATCAAATTTGAATCCGATTTCAAAACCCCATGCTATCCCAAGATGTAATGCGAATAGCGCCTTCGTAGTCGACTGCGGATTTGTCTATTGCAGACTATTTTGTTTCCCTCTTGTTTCTCCTTCGTTTCTCTCTTAGCGTCGTCTTAGCGGCTTATGCCCTCGCAGAAGTCATTATATTCCACGGACCACGGAATACACTTGGAGCAAGTCCATCACAAATAAGAAGCAACACAGAAAATAAGAAACTGATTATTTACTGCACTTTAATAGTAATCAATACTATAATCAAGAATGAAATATTTTCTACCAATATTCAAGTACATATAAATCGTTCCTTCAGGGAAAATGAGTTGAGATACAAAACAGTCTGCAGGAAGATGGAAAAAATCTACATTCGTACTAAAATGTAAGCATACTGTAATTCTGGAACACAGGCTTGCCCCAAGTCTCGATCTTTATCTTATTCGGGCATACCATGGGTAGCTAGACACTGCTTGTGTGCTCCTATGGAGGGGCGCTACCTGCGGAGGAATAATGTCTATAGGTCTATGGAGGAGGTAACGATGGACCACGCTAGCTCCTCCATAGTAGTAAAATAATGTTTTCCTCCGCAAAAGAACGAAGCTGTGGGAATCGAGCACAACTGCAGTGTCTACCTACCCATGGGCATACATGACAACCGAGTAGGTCCGCAACCAAATAAGCCCGCAACCAAGTAGGCCCGCGACCAAGTAGGCCTGAATAATATAACGAACGTGATTTAAGGCAAATCTACTGATACCTGAAGAATGATATTTGAAGTCAATTGTTTGCTATTTCACCCCCAAAATGTCCTTAAATCTTGGGTTTTGCTTCTACAAGTCGAAAAGGATGTCAATAATAAACTTGAGTTATATTTTACGAGAAAATGTGACAAGTTTCCTCCCAATTTGTTTGATTGGATCTTTCAATGGATATCGATTCACACAAGGCAAAATTCAACGACAAGGCCTGGAATAGAAAGAGTAGTGGAATTCTTTACTGTCATAACTTCAGAAATTTCCCTGTCTTGTTTCTAAAAAGTTTATACTATACTTCAATAAATTGAAATATGAAAAATATGAAATAAGAAAAATATACTTGCAATTCTCCATTAAAATAGATGAAATGGGGGGGGGGGAAGATGTGTTTGAGGCATCCTGTATGCATGGCGCGTTTCCATCAAGCTACAAACAACTGGCTGTCAAAGATCTGTTCTTGAGAGCGAAACTGTTATTTATTTGCTTATTTCTCTACTACACTGATTTAGCATACTTTCATTATCCTGTATGCATAGTGCGTTTCCATCGATCTACAAACAGCTACCTGTCAAAGATTTATTCTTGAGAGCGAAGCTGTTATTTATTTGTTTATTTTGCATACTTTCATTATCAAAAATATTCTAAAAATATCACCATCAAAAAATATAATACCGTTCGTTCAAATATCCTTCACATTCTCCTCACTACTTTCAATATAATTCCTGGTTTCAATAATAAGACTTGCAGACAGCTGCAAAAGGTGCTGTCCTAAAGATCAGCAAGAAAATCTACAGGTTGACTCAAACTGATGTGCAGTACAGGCCATGGGCACACTAACATCACATTCTTACGAGTTTTCTTCCTAAGTCTTAACGATTTTCACGAGAATTCTGTTCGAGTATGCTTCACATTCTGAGAAGAGTTCTTGAAAGGCAGGAAAGACTGCAAGAAAAGGGTCTGCGGGGGTAAAATAGGTAGGCTGGGGGTAAAACGGGTAATTTTGATCGCCGAAAAATGGTAGATCGTGGACATCAACATTCAATACCTCAAGAAGGGTAGTTCTAGCAAATGTAACTTGAGAAAATCTGTACACGTTTTTTTTATGAGAAACTGGTTTATAAGAAACTAGTACTACAATGACCAAAAATTTAAGAAACTCTGGTACTACGCTCAAGAACAGTGAAGAAACTCTAAAACTTTATTTCTGTATGTCTCTCTTATTGTATGTCTCTCTGACAAAGGTACATTCGTTTTTTCTTGACTTTTAACTGCAAAATTGGTAAATTTTTGCCTGATGTGCATGGCTTCTTCTTGATGACAATGTCAATGCAAATGGAAGCCCTTTGTCGAGACATAGTCTATGGTCGAGAAGAAGGCTCAACTTCGAACAATACCACCATTTTAGGCCCACAAAATAAGAAACTAATTAAGAAACCTTTGCTACTAAAACACCGAAATTTTCATGCGAAATTAAGAAACTTTTAGTACTAAGTGCTGATCCAAGTTTCTTATAAAAAAAAGTGTATCTGAAGATTCTTAAACAATTCATTCACACTCTTTGCCTTATCAATTTTACCCCAAGCTCGCCCATTTTATCCCAGTAAACTCTATCAAATAAGAATTCTCATGAATCACAATTTTTATAGAATGTGAAAAGAAATTTTGGACAAGAAGAAATTGTCATTGTACCGGGTGAGTCAATAAAAAGAATCTCTGTTTGAAAGGTCACGGCTCCACGGATGTCAGGACGATGATATCGGCAAATATATGATTTAATGGTAGACATGTTCAAATCTGCTTTAAAATTTACCTGACTGAAATCGCCCGCTCCATTTTGAAATTATGAAGGATTTTCTCGGGAACGCGTCTCCAAGAAAAGTTCAAAACATGCCCAAAATCACGAGTGTATTTTCCTACCATTTCTGCCTTACACAACTTACACGGGCCCTACAGCATTGACTTCTGCACGCTTGATGAACAAGTCTTCTCTTTGGTTAAATAACCTATTCAGGGGATTGCATTCTCCAAAGAGGACAAAATACATGAATACATGCAAGTGTCAAGATTTCGCTCGTTTTTGCAGGTTCTTGGAAGGGGCTTTCGCTTTCTGCAGAAAATCTCCCATATCCACGAGAAGGAAGGAATACCCGATTAAAGCCAGGTAAATTAATTAACCTAATTGAACATATCATTGGGAATAAAACAAGACAGTTTACAATATTATTGCTTTGATATTCATGTAGGGAGCAGTGGCCTTTTAAACGCGGATTCTTTTTTTTACTCACCCGGTACATAAGGCCTGTGCTAAATCGCTGTTTGAAGAATATCTTAACTTTGATACCATTCTCAAAATTTCATTTCGCATGTATTGACGTTTACGAAAAAATAGCTTCAAAACCTGGTTATGGGCCATATTTTGTCAGAATTTCCTTTTTGTTCAAATGTACGATTTTTGATGAAAATACCACTTTCAGAGGACAATTTTCTGTGACAAATGTGCAATTTGAAAGACTGTCATTTGGCATCAACTTCACCTGAAAATAATCTCCACCAGTTAATAAGTGGTATGCTTCAAAGCTATGGGGCTTACAAACACACATAACTCTAATTCAAGGCCTCTGACAGTATATGAAACACTCCTGAAATCAATGTGTCCTGCAGATACGAAGAACTTATTTCTAAAATCTTTTTCATGGTCAGAAATTTTGAGATTTTCACAGTCAGCAAGGATACATCAATTTGCGTCACCCATTACCGGGTGCGCCAAAATAAACTATGCACGTTTGGCAGGCCACAATAAATCGTACATTGGACCGATTTTGAAGATTTATGACTTAATCGTTAGCAGAAAGCCCTGAATTAGATACTGGGATTTTTGCAAATTTTTTTATTTTCAGTTTTTAGAGCTAGAAGCGAGTTTCGAAAAATGTTAGTTTTCGAAAACACAAAAAACAATCATCGATTAAGTTTTCTAAAGAATCGACATGAATGGACGAAGAGAGAACTTGTTCGTGGTGATTTGGGATTTAGAAATCGACCAATTGTAATCTACTGTAAGAGAGTTCGTACTAAGCCCCCAAACCCCCCCCCCCCTGAAAACGTTTTATCTTTATTGATTCATGTTGAATCTTTTAAAATTTGATCGACGTTTTTTGATCGTGTTCAATGTTCTCGAAAACAAACATTTTAAGAAACTCGCTTCTAGCTTTAAAAACTGAAAGCGGAAAATTTGCAAAAAATCCTAGAATCTAATTCAGGCTTTCTGCTAAAGATTAAGTCATAAATCTTCAAAATCGGTCCAGTGTACGATTTATTGTGGCCTGCCAAACGTGCATCTTTATTTTGGCGCATCCGGTATTTTCCAGCCCTATCTTTCAAACATTCACTCGTATAGTCAGCACACTGTTTTAGCTTTCTACACTCTTTCTGTTCTCATTTCGCATCAGGCTTTAGTTTTCAAAATTGTCTTGCCTGTGATGTAAACTTTTTCTCCAGTCTTCTGGCTCAAATGAAGTGTATGCAATTCTCTTGGGATGATAACCTTCGATGACTTTCGTCCATTCTTTCAATTTATTTTCTGGGATATTTCTCAGCTATTGCAAGCTGGAACTTTGCACTTGAAGTCGCCGTCCATTTGTCGCTACGAGAGAAATATCATAGAATCATCATCATATTATCATTTACAGTTGATATGTACATAGTTACTAAAAACTAATTTAAATCAACTATTTACAATATAACAAAACTATCTACGAATTAAACATTTACATCTTTTGCCATCCCATTCATTCTTTGATCCCCCTTTTAAAACTTCTCAAGTTATCAGCTCTCTTTAGTTCATCATCTAGAGTGTTCGACAGGAGACTACCTCTAAACGAAAGAGAATTTAGTCCATATCGATGTGACTGTGCTGATGGAAGCCTGCATAGCTCTTTGGTGCGGAGATTGTAAGGTATATCCTTTTTAACAAAGAACTCCCAAATATATGAAGGGTTAAGATGGTTCATGGTCTTATAAATTTCTATCATAAGACTTTGCAGATTCTTCTGGTGAACTGTAACGCTTTCAGCCCTGGCTAAAAGTTGGTCAAATGATAAGTCATAATCTCCGTACAAAACCCTCAAGGCACGTTTATTTTTCCTATTTATATCTTTGTTAGCAGTTTTGCTACAAAATAGCCATATCAAGGGACAATATGAAAAGTTTGACATGACAATTGATGTTAGTAGCATTTTAGCTTTCTCTTCATCGAGGAATGGTCTTATTCTTGAGAACGCACATAATTTTTGGTTTATTTTTCGACATAACTCCTTGAAACATGCTACATTGCTTGAGATCTCACATAGAAGTATCGACGTAAAACCCTGCCTAGAAAACTACCAAAAGGACAGGATATGTAGCACTGAAGATAACAAATTAGGGAGGCATCTTCAACATTAAATAAGATCATCATTTATTATTCCTTTCACTGGCTTTTTTCGGGGATTTTATCGAAGTTTGCACGTTTTGTTGCCCTTTGCAGGAGATTGAGCATGTGGTTACGAAGAAGAGGCTCGAAGGGGGAATAGGTCCAGGGCGGAAAAGGGCCAAAAATTTGGATACCATCCAGGAACGCTGTTTGGAAACTGTGTAAAAGCGACAAAGTTTCAACCAATACAATACTGAGTTGCGACGGCCTGAAAGATCAAATAACAAGGCAATGATAGATTCTGGACCTGCATTTACATCTATCTACATCTACCAAATACTGCCTGCCTGCTAAAAAGAAGATTTTTCTCAAGCTGCCCATTATGTGGAGGAAGTGCATCAAACTGTGCACAAGAGTTTGCACGTATTACATACTTTCCACCCTGGATTCGTTGCATTGCATGGTTAGAAGAAAATTAAAACATGTAAAACGTACTCACCCTTGCTTTCGTCATACAAGGATACTTTGCTCTGGTGCACGATTCTCTTTTCATACATCTTCCAAATCTCCTGAGGCAATCAAAATCATCTTTGCTGCATTTTCTGCAAGGTGGCTCATCTTTTGGTTGGAAATAACAGGCTTGGCATGTGGTGTGTTGGCATGGAAACTGACAAGTTCTCTGTTTGTCATGATTCATACTGCATAAAAAAATGTCCAAGGTATTGAGTTAAATGTGAAAATCAAATTGAAATTAGATCTGTTTTTTTAATTTTCGAATGAAACTGGTCAGAGCAAACTGCCTGATAAATTAAGAAACAGACGAGAAAACCGTTCCAGATTACAACAACCTACCCCATGAATGCTAAAATATTGTTGTTTTTTCTACCTAGCATCTGAAGATAATGTTTAGGAACATTGAAAAATTAACCTTATTCAGAAGTGTCCCGGTCCTTCCTCTTGATATGCCCAAACCTCGTGATTCCTCTTGCATGGAAATACGGAAAGTTGGCGACTCTCCTCACTCTTGGTAACAGGGCATGGACTCGAACCACTTTCCTTCAGATTGGTAGTCCACGTTTTTCAAGCACATAGAAATGATTATGTCAGGTTGGACAAGAAAGAACTGTAAAAATTGGGACGGGAAACAACGGCGTTGTGAGTAGGAAACAGGCAAAATATTGTTTGTGGAGATCCTGTTTTTAATCAGTAAACAACAAATATATCAGAGTAGAAGAGTTGCTAACTAAAGAGAAACTTTATGAATAGTTTCGAGAAGATTTTATAATAGATTCCCAATTTGCCTTTCTTTCATTGCTGCAAATTTTAGTGGGCTCTAACCTCACCGTGCGATTTATTGTGACCTGTTGTATCCGTCAAAATGTTGACCAAATGTCGGGCCAAATGTCCTCGTTATTCGTTGGATTTCTGGAGGTTTTCAGGGTTAAGCAATGTAGGTCACGGAGAATTAAGAAGACTTAACGATTTATTTCCAAGTTATTTTGCTTTAAAGCTAAGCTGTCATCGAGCTAAAGATGATAAATTGAAGTTTTAAAAATTGAATTGGACTTACTGAATTACAATTTCAAAAGAAATGGGATTCTGAGATATGATAATTTGGCACAAGACTTTTACTTACTAATCAAAGGGATATCGTTATAGGGCACAAAAAGCACGTAAACATGGTTAGCTAGACACTGCTGGTGTGCTTCTATGGAGGAGCGCTGCAACTAATATGTACCTGCGGAGGAATAATTTCTATACTTCTGCGGAGGAAGTTACGCGAGCTTCTCCATAGTAGTAAGTAATGTTTTCCTCCGCAAAAGAAGAAAGCTGTGTGGGAATGGAGCACAACTGCAGCGTCTAACTACCAATGGTATAAAATGGGAGAGGACAGAACGACTGTGAAGAAAATTATTACTTTTAGCAGCGAGACATATCACTCAAGATGAATTCCGAACATTTTGGTCAGATTTTCTTGCAGGCTATCCTAAAGGCTGTCTCAAATTAAATATCAAGCGAAAATGACAGTGAATAAAAGGAATTTAAATGTTTTGAATGAGTAATATTCTGCGAAATCGCAAATCTCACGTGGCATCAAATTCATTCTTGCCTACTTCATACTAAAAATGTCATAGATTTATAGATCGTGCTTCATTTTAGGGGTTCTTGGTCAGAAATTTCCAGAAATGATTATTGTTGAGGATGATGAGAATTTTTATCCCTCACCATATTCCTTTCCAGTGCAAAGCGTTTGGTGAGCAAGAACTTACGTTTTCAAACAGTAGAAATGTCTTCCTGTGATTTTTCCAGGCTGCTAAAGATTTCGGATACCAAATATTCGGACTACAAAAAATTTCAGACCGTAACATTTTCGGACTTATGAACTGTCAGAAAATTTTAACGTCCAAAATTGTTGGATTTTGATGTACGAGTTTTACCTAACATAAGGAGACTAAAAAATTCACTTACACTGCAGAACAAATTGCATCTGGAAATTTTGCGCAGAAATCCGGTGTACAATCAGGTTGGCAATAAGCAATTTGATTTCCAACTGTCAGTAGCTTTGGCTCATGTAAACCTCCTTTGGGTGGTTGTACCTCTGCAACAGAAATTATACATTAGCACACATCTTAAAAACACAGAGGTTGCCTGTTGAGAAGCCAAGACAGCAATGTATATTCTCTGTGAAAGCGCCTCCCATGAAATGCCTCTGTGGGGCCTTAAGGCCAGTTTCCAGTCAGTGGAATTTTCCGAGCGGACGGAAATTCTTTTGTTTACAAGAAAAAATGTTGCTCTGTAGTTGAATAGAAATTTAGGGTTGAATGACTTTTTAATGTGTAAAATTCCGCCCGCGCGGAAAATTCCACTGACTGGAAACTGGCCTTAAAGGCTGATTTCCAGTCAGTGGAATTTTCCGAGCGGGCGGAATTTCTATTGTATTCGAGAGAAAATGTCGCTCTGGCATTGAATAGAAAGTTATGGCTGAGCGACCTTTTATTGTCTAAAATTCCGCCCGCTCGGAAAATTCCAGTAACTGGAAATTAGCCTTAAGTAGCATCGACGGAAATGTGTCTTTTATCATGATGTATATTCTGAAGAAATGCCTCATACACGATAATACCCCGTACCAGAGCCAAAAATAGAAAATAAAAAAGAAACACATAAAAACAAATAAAACTTTATCTCTGTTAGAAGGCAGCTTTGCTTCAAATGCTGCTTTTTCTACTGATTTTAAACGTTATTTTCCTAAATCCTGTTTACTCGCAAAATGTTGGTTATTTTACTGCAAAACCTGCCTTAAAGGGTCTGTTTCATCCAGCATGCCTTGCAAGCTACATATCTTGGTTGGCCTTTGGCCTTTGTTGCCGCCATTGTCATGGTGCAAGGCATGCTGGATGAAACATACCCTTTAAAGTTGCAGTCTTTTGGAATCTGTGGGACAAACATAGTGCCAAGAAATTCATGATACGTGACCGCCCCTGCGATATAAACGTACTGCAGTTCAATTGAAAGGGCTGAAAAGAGCTATGTCAACGGTCAGCCCTGTATTGCTAAAATGACTATGGCAAGCGTTCGCCCCACGAAAACTTACGTCACCTATCTCGGGTCTGTGTCAAAAAAGGTGTTGTAGACTAGCTCATTCAGCTGATCACACTCGAAGCATAGCGTGAAAAAAAGACATGGCGAAAATGAAACAAATATCAAAATTAGTCATGACCATATTATCTTTAAAGTGCGATGATTTTGTCATTTCTCAGAGCCTTATATTGCAATGAGCGCCATCTTTGATACACTGATGTGTTTCTGTAATCTCATCAATGACAACAATGCAGTGCCATATTCTCGGTTTTCCTTCGTTTTATCCGATTTAGAAGTGTCTCGCAACACAGATTTGTTGATGTGAGAGAACGCATCAATATTCATTTTTTTAACAATTGTTTGTTGTGGTGACATGTTTTTTGCTTCAGTACCAAACAGTTCAAAGAACAAGGAAATGACATGTAACATGCACGTGCAATTTTTTGAATGAACATGTTAATTGCTCTTTGTTCATTAAAGGAACAAGAAAAAGGAGCAAGGATGGATCCTTGTGGAACATCAACTTAAAACCACAATCAGTTCTGTTTTAGTGTCGTTTTAATAGCTCAACTGTGGCTTGTTAATGCTAAGCGCCAAGAAAAAGGAGTATGGATGGAATCCTGTGAAAAATCAACCTTATACCGTAATCAGATTCTGGTTCAATGTTATTTCGGTCAAATATGGTTCAGTTGCAGTTCAAACGAAAACTAAGTGCAGCGTTTAAAACTGCTGTATAAATAAAGGGACTCAAAAGAGACTTTTATTGATACGAAGTGTCTTTTAAGTATTGAAAAAGGGGTCGAGATCCCTACTTAGAAGGAGATCTCCAAAAGATAATGCTGCTGGAAATATTTCTGAAACACCATGAAACATTGTGGTGCAAAACCTCTGTAAGAATTATTTCCATACTGTAAAGAAATATTTGTGCACAAAGCTTGTTTTCTGCCGGAGCTACCCTTAATATAATCACACTTTTACATGCTGAGAAAAGAAGATCAATTTGTACAGTGTATTAAACCAGGGGTGAATCACTGCCTAGACTTATGACGATGAGTCCCTTGTATCCCTGCGGTACCTTGCTCACAGGGACTCATAATGAAACAGTTAAAAACCTGACCCTATCTTCTGCATTCGATCGATAGAATCTGGATCGAACGACTGCTTCGGCTCTGTTCAACGGTCACTCCTCAGAAAGGAAATGTGATAGAAACCACGGTAAGCAGACTCTTAATCAACGAAACTTGGTATTCATCTGAAGAAGAAAGTTCACTTTACCTGGTGAGTGGAAATAAGTCTTTTAATGCTGCAATTTAAGACGAAAACATACCAGAGAAATCTTCAAGTACCTGCCGCAGCAACATCCTTCAAATTCAGTCAACTTCGTCGATCGAATTGAAGATTCGAAACTTATTGTTCTTCGCCAAATCTCGCATTCTGATTGGTATGCTAGGAATCCCAGCATATTAGGCCTAATAGGGTCAGGTTTTTCAGAGTAATATTATGAGTCTCTGTTGACTGAAGCGCCATCTTGAAGTCAAAGAGCACAAGGAAACAAGAGACTCATCGTCATACGTCTAATCACTGCCTAAACATTCGTCAAAAATCTCTCTTTTCACCACAAATCCTAGGGTGCCGACAAAATCATTTTGCTTTCGTGAAAATCTCATACACTCTTTAGTGGGAATGTTAGTTTTCTGTAATATATGCTTGTCACACGGGAAAACGTTGAGTAGCGCCAACGAAGTTTGACAAGTAGAAACCAAGCTAGCGCGAAGCATGTTGTGTTTGTG
This sequence comes from Aurelia aurita complex sp. Pacific, assembly GCA_004194395.1. Taxonomy (NCBI): domain Eukaryota; kingdom Metazoa; phylum Cnidaria; class Scyphozoa; order Semaeostomeae; family Ulmaridae; genus Aurelia; species Aurelia aurita complex sp. Pacific. Next base: position 750,525 of record REGL01000006.1, on the reverse strand, counting down.
AAATAGGTGGTCGTAGGCCTATGTAGAATGTTATTCTTGGTAATCTCTTTAGCTTACCCTCCCACCGACTTGTGAAAACCGAGAATAAAAATAATCCACAATGAAATGCACGTTGACTTATGCGGTTTGCATGACGCAAAAATGTTAAAACCGTGTTCCTTACGTGCCTTGGATATGGAAAAACAAATGGACACACCCTTGATCAAAGATGCAAGAAAAAATTGACACGATAAAGCTTGGTTTTGAAGTATGACGAACAAGGTACTTCTTTCTGGATTGGCCAAATTCAAACAGCTCCCATCCCCCAATGGTATCCATAACGTTTCCTTCAATAATTCTACCTAGCATCCGAAGGTAGTTTTAGGACACTAAGAAGCAAGCCTATCAAAGCATTGTCCTGGCCCCTCCTCTCGCTCGATGTGACCACACCTCATGATTCCTTTAGCCTGGAATTAGCCTGAGAAGCCTGAGAGTTAGCGACTCTGCGAATTCTTCGTAGCATGCTCGACAGGGCGGGGACTCGACCCATCAACCTCCAGACTGTTGTTAGTCAAGCGTGCTACCACTGAGCAATCCCCACTCTGTCCATAATGTTGCCTCGGGGCTTCTGCCCTGTTGTCCTTGAGCCATAATATTATGAGTCCTAGTTAAAGAGGTAATGTAGTGGTTAAGATAGTAGTAGCGATATCTAGGACGAAAATTATTAGTCTGAAGCAAATTTGGTCAGATGTCTAGATTCTCGTTCTGTGTCGACAAAACTCCGGTAAAATTGTAATGAAACTGGGCCAGAGCACATCTGATCTGCTAAGAACATCTACGATTCTCCTACAATTTCTGGAAAAACCCACATCGCAGCATGTTTATGCATGGGTAGTTAGACACTGCTGGTGTGCTTCTATGGAGGAGTGCTGGATATTATGTATCTGCGGGGGAAATTTTTTGAAGTACTGCGGAGGAGATATCGAAAGAATGAAAATCCGATATCTCCTCCGCAGTACTGTAAAAATTTCCCCCGCAGATATCTCCTCCGCAGTACTATAAAAAAATTTCCCCCGCACATATCTCATCCGCAGTACTATAAAAAAATTCCCCCGCAGATACATATTATCCAGCTCTTCTCCATAGAAGTACACCAGCAGTGTCTAACTACCCATGGTTTATGAATAATTATTTCTAGCCAAGCGAGATGCTCTAAAACTGATAATTTCTCGAAAACAATCGATTGCTTTCGCAAATTTAGTCCAAGGTCTTCGATTCAATTACAAGGGTTAACGCGAAATCTCTGGTTGAAACAGTTATTTACATTCCAAAATGTTTCAAGCATTTACCAGGCGACTTCATAATCAGTAGTATATCCTACCTTTAGACACTTTAACTTCATTATTCGCTTTGGTTTTGATAAAATTATTGAATACAGTCTTTTACTGTTATTTTCTCACTGTTGTGTGGTGTACAGTCTCGAAACAAGTCTGGATTGTCTTTTTTTCTGCACGTTAATAATATCATGTCATTAGTACCTCTTTTTTAGAATTATTTCACTGACGTAGTTGTACCTAAAATATGAGAAGTTTAGACCACAGGCAACAGGATAAATAGTTGTAAAATTATAATGTAAATACTTGCCTCACGTTACCAAAATGTCTTTTTCTTTGTTTTCTGTCTGTTCTGCTAACAAATGTGCACAAACAAGCGATTTTAATATCGATATGCGAGGCCTGAAAGTTTCTTCGGACGGCCATCTTGGAAATAATGTAACGACTGCCCAGCCTGGCAGTCGTTACATTATTTCCAAGATGGCCGTCCGAAGAAACTTTCAGGCCTCGCATATCNCTGTTCTGCTAACAAATGTGCACAAACAAGCGATTTTAATATCGATATGCGAGGCCTGAAAGTTTCTTCGGACGGCCATCTTGGAAATAATGTAACGACTGCCCAGCCTGGCAGTCGTTACATTATTTCCAAGATGGCCGTCCGAAGAAACTTTCAGGCCTCGCATATCGATATTAAAATCGCTTGTTCGCGCACATTTGTTAGCAGAACAGACAGAAAACAAAGAAAAAGACATTTGGTAACGTGAGGCAAGTATTTACATTATAATTTTACAACTATTTATCCTGTTGCCTGTGTTTAGACCAGCGAAGAATTGAGAGAACTGTTGTATGTTGGTAGGCAACCTTGGGAAAGCTACAAGCTAGACTTGCCCCAAATCTATTTCGTCAACTCAGTCCAAATGTGAAGAATAAGGACCTGAGGACGTTGTCTGAAAGCGAAAAGCGCTTTCAGACTTGCAGTTGACGAAATAGACTTGGTGCAAGTCTGGCTCGATTTCCCGAGCAGCAAGTCACTTCAAATATATTTGCAATTTAACAGGGGTCAATAAGTGAGATTTTGAAACTTTCCAATTGTATTCATTGTGAGATTTTTTTGAAAATTGGAAGATACTCACATGTTGCAAGATTTTCAGCAGTCAAACGCTTTTTGAGATCTTCAAAGAATTGTTGAAGCATTTCATTGCGAATTTGTATCATTTGTTGGGGGAGATTTCTGGTATTTTTTCTAGATTTAAGATGATCTTTTATTTTCTTTGGAATTTCTTAAGATTTTGTGAAGACTCATGAGATTGCCAAGATTTGTCGAGGTATTTGGGACTTTTGAAGATTTTCTACGAAATTGCACGAGATTTTTGGAGTGAGCTGCCCCCTCAGGATTTCCATTGGTTGCATATATCGCAAGCAGAAAATGTGTTTAGTGATTCAATTAAAAAGCGATACATGCGATGACTTTATTAATTTTGTGACTCTCCGCTAGACGATTTTATCTGATGCGAGAAAAGGACCACCTTACAATCACTGATTTGAGGTTTCGACTTTCTTTGATCACTAAATGGTCACTAGACAAGATTGAATTTGCTTCATATTTTCCAAAACCGTAAAAATGTCAAAATTGCAAGCTGGGTTAGGGTGAATGCGTTTTAAGCTCGAAAAACTACACAGCCTCCTACAGTCAGAAACCTTAAATTTGTCTTGCCGTCTTGAAGAATTGGTCAGAGGCCTACAAGGCTGTCCGCCTCTAATAACCATGAGCAACAGGAGACAAAATGATTTGAACTTGGCCCAAGTCTATTGTATTTTATTTTCGGACAGACTTATTACAGTTGACGAAACAGACTGGGGAAAGTCTATTGAGCTTGCGACATCGCATGATCTACTTGGTTAAAATTTGAAGGCATCAAGAGCCGCAGCTATGCTATGCATTGCTCCAAGACTTATTACTTGGAGTCCCTTATTTCCCTGTGCTCTTTGAATTGGTGATGATGTCGCTTCAGTCAACAGTTGAGCAAGGTTTACCACAGGGATGCAAGGGACTACTCGCAATCAATCTACATTGCTCCTTCGCAACGCCTTTTGGATGTAGTTAGGCTCAGGCCGCACACAGTCATTGAAAATAGAATGGAAAGCAGCAAGGGGCAGCAACAGTTACTCATTCATTGATAAAAGTTGGGTGCGCCTTATCGTTTTAATCAGTACCATGATTATAATCAATTTAGGTTTTTTCCTTCTAATTGTTTTCCTAAACATTGGTTCATTTTCAATAATAATTTGTGTTCAGGAAATCCAATTAAAACAGTTTTCACATTTCTGATATTAATGTGCGTTTGTAACAAGTAACAAAGATGATATTGTACACGAGGTATTAGTCACATTCTGATATGAAGAAATTTCCTCCACATTAAAATCGCAATGGCCTTCATCTTCATGCAATTGAAAGGGAAGAATAGTTTTATTTCCTTACTGGCAGACTTAACTTGGTGGCAGCTTTCCCATTCCGACAGCAATTTATCTCTAGTTTTTCGATAGGTATTTCAGATTTTTAAGAAATTTAGCTCAACCTTACCGCTCTTGTCGATGCATTGAATTTGGATCGAATTTCCAAGGGCGTAACTAAGGTACCAACTTCTCTTGGGGGCTCGTGCTATATTGGTTTGGAGACAGCCCGAATCTTTCTATAGCTTTCGCTACAATTCCATCATTTTGGCTAACAATAACCAATCTTACCTACAATGTTTACAAAATTTTGCCTTAATATATTTTTGCCTGAATTTCGAATTTTTGAAAATTGTCGAGGGTGCAAAATCCCAATAATGACGCCCCAGTGAACTTTGGATAGGGAAAGTATGAATGAATTTCAAATTTCATTAAACATTTTGGGCGAAGTTTGCTATAAACTTATGGCGGTTAAACCAGTTTCATGCTGCCCTTCTATGCCCTGATTTGCAAGCGGCCTAAAGAGCGTCGCCCCACGTTCCTTTTTCTCCCACAAAACCCTTTGTATATCTTTCCAGAAATACTTCTCCATGAAAAATGTTACCTGGTCTCTCCAGATGTTTCATGCTGCTAATTTCCCCCCACCAATGTTAATGTCTCTTCCGTTAATTGCTTTCACGAAGCCATATTGCATGCATTAGCTGCCGTCGTCGTCTCCGTCGTAGCTCGTAGCTACGCTCATGTGGGGCGACTCGACCTCGTCCTCAGGGCCTTTTCGTCTCCGTCCCAATATGATAATGACAATATGACGGGATGCGGGATGGTGCTGCTGTGGGTGATGTGTGGTGCTTTTTTCCACTGTTTTTCGCCTTCTCCTTGTGGGATTGTGTGTTTGGATGGGCGTTGCTTATTTGGGTGAGTGATTTCGCAGTGGAGGTGATGTGTCATGCGTCATTCGTGGCGGTTTTGTCTTGTGTTTTGTCGTCGGTCGTACCGGCTCCGCATTTGTCCTTCTAAGTCTTTTTCATATGTGTATGGAAATTTTGTAAAACTTTTATTTATGTTGTATTAGAGCTGAAGGGATTTCGTGTATAGATAATTTAAAATGAAAAAAAAAATGAAAAAAATTAATAAAAGGCCTTGGGGACGAGGTTGGCGCGACTGTTTCATAAAATATTTAAAACCGGGGTAGTAAAACCAAGAAAAAAGTACCACATAATTGGATCATGTGTTTCATGTATACTTTGCCACACATTATACTAACAAAAACAATATCATTGCCCCAAAAAAGTGACACTTTGTCAGTGCAGAGGCGAGAAGCCCTCCCGGGAAAACAGCATTCATTGCCATAAATCGCCATAAATGAGGAAAGTGTTCCTTTTTTGGGATTTACAAGCCATTACATAGAAACTCGTCCCATCTCGGTGAAAATTATTGCATTTTTAAATTTTCAGATCTTCCTGTTTCAAGGCTGTCTGAAACCCAGCATAATTCTTGTGGCAATCAATGTATATCGATAACTGACTCAGAAGGTGCCCCTCCACAGTTTTCATCACGACAAGGGAATCTTGCCATTGGCTTCCATTTCATAGCCAGGTTATTCCCCATCCCATAGTAAAATCTCAAAATGGTGATAGAAAGACATTGGCAATAACCCTATTACACCAACTTTGACTACACTAAGTATGACTAATTGCTTGTAGCTTAGCTCTCAAAATCAAATTGAACTATTTCAGACATTTCTTGAAAATAGGGATCATCCATGTATTTTAAAGTTTTGATAGAAAAGCACTAAAAGCTAAACCCTGCTTTTCTGACTTTGAAGTGTCTTGGTGGTTCCAGAGTGTGTAGTCCCGGGGGAGGGGACAGGAGGGCCCACTTCACTGCCAATCATACGGGGATTTGCGCCAGTTTTTGGACGGATTTCCGCACGAAAATTCTAGGATGGATAGATTATGAAAAACAACGAGGGGCATTTCATTCTCAAAAAATTTCGTACACCTTGGGCAAAAATCCTTTCGTTTTGCAGAAAATCCAGGAAAATCCAATAAAAATCCATAAAAATTATTTTTTTTCTGAAAAATCTCGTACACTTTTTCGAATGAATGAAATGCAGTAGCAATCATGCCTTAATTATCATTGTAGGCCTTAATTAGCTCTAATTTAGCTATTTTTAACTTAGCCTACTAAAAATAAAGTAATGATGATGATGATGATGAGGCCTCATCAATACACGTGAGCGCAAGAGCGCTGCTTGCAGTCACAAAATATAATCACACTCAAGATTGCTCTGCCTGAAGGCATATTCTTCTTAGCAATTTGCTCGCAGGCACAGAATACTTGTTAGGGAGACGAGATACGCGCCCGTCAGAGTTCCAACTCAAAACGCTACTGCGCATGAGCTTGAACCTACAGTACGCCGGGACACATAAGTTTCCTTTCATTCCATTTTCATTTCATCTATTTATAGGAGGGTAACCCTTCAGCAAAGGCTGGTTTACAAAGGGCCCTCCGTCAAAAATCTTACAATTTATGGAAAATACCTACGATTAAAATAATTACAATATATGATATCAAAATGAAATTCTAAAATACAAAACCTCGGACAAATAAAACCGTATCTGGTCTCCCCAACAAAATAACAAATACATCATTTGAGGCCTGAAAGCAATTTCGATCGTTTGATGCTGGTTACTTTAATCATTTCAAAGTTTTGCTTGGTCAAAAATCGAGAATTTGGTTGGCAGCAGCCTGAGTTAGTCAAATTATGCAGCTGCGCAATTGCGCAATTATACGGTCGCTATTCGCTATTCACCATTCGCTATTTGCGCAACACAACCATCTTCTTCAATGGAAACAAAACGTCTTAATCACTTCTGAAATGTTCAGACGTGCTTCTAACAATGTCTGGATGCGAGTTTCTTTCAGTGTAGCTTAGGACTATCAACGTAATCAAATTGTGTGAAACGTCTAACTTCAGTATCATCAAATATTGGTTTGCAATTCAATTCAATTCAATTCCATTCCATTCCATTCAATTCAATATATTCGTTCAATGTTATTTCATTCAATTTTATTCCCGCACATAAAATCCCTGACATTTTCAGACGCCAAAAGACATCATCATGCGTGTCGTACTCGATGTACAACTTTCTACTCAGTGCCAAAAAGTACGAGCTCTTTCTGTCGAAGAGGCCAAGATCCGTATATTAAAGGCAGTCTGTCACGCATCTGATTGGGTGATAAGAACAATACAACGAATAGGAGAATTGAGTGGCTGGTGATCCTACTGACTTTCTACGGCCGTAGAAAGTGAGAACGATTTGCTGTCCTTTGTTTCAAGGCAGTCTGTCACGCACCTGATTGGGTGATAAGAACAATACAACGAATAGGAGAATTGAATGGCTGGTGATCCTACTGACTTTCTACGGCCGTAGAAAGTGAGAATGATTAGCCGTCCTTTGTTTCCAGTGCATAGATTAACAAAGACATTTGTTATGTTGAGCTCTGACTATAGCACTTTATTGCAGCCAATGAGATGCGTGACAGACTGCCTTTAACCACGGTTCTTTCTTGGTCACTACCAACACATCTATAAAACGCTTTTGCTGCACAACAACCGTGTGGGTTAAAATTTCGTAGAGCTTTTGAAACTTCCAACAAGTACCCAACAGCGCCCAGCAAGTCATAGCATTAGTACTTGGAAACTGGCAAATTCGGTCTCTTATCAACCATGGTGGACATACCCTAAATTTCCGTAAGCCTGCACTTTACAGAACCAGTGGAAATAACCCATGAAATAACCTAAATTTCCGAAAGCCCACACTTTACTTAAATCTTGTCAGGAACGTGACAGCCTAGCACTTAGACCACAAACTATCGAGATTGCTACAGCTATCTTTTTATGAAGCAAAAGAATAAAGTCGTAAGTGGAATATTGTACTTTGTAAAATATCAAGGGAGTTCACGAGCTACGCCACGGGTGGTGCAAAGCTGTGAATTTTAGCGAGTTGGTGCTAAACTCAGCGCTGCAAGGCACGGTGGATTTAGCGCAAAATTCAGGCAAAAAACAAGTGAAGATGCAATTCTCCTGCATGGTAAATGTCGAAAAACGTTGGACAGCCTAAACTGAGCTCCAAAAAAGCCGAATTTGTTGTTGTTTATAAAAATGAAATAATAATTAAAAATGAGTTGTGGCAGAATAACAGAAACTCGTAGCAACCGAGCTTTGCTTGTGAACAGACCTAAAAACTTAACTAGACTAATACTTCCGTGGACAACCTAGCACTTATATCTAACCTGAAATCTTCTTCGACTGAAGATTTAGAAGTCTTTCGTACAGGAGTGCTCGATAATACATAAATCAACGTCTACCCGTCGCTAAGACTTTACATGCATCTGCGTGTGTACAGACTGGGTCCGAAGGCGAAGTCAAGAATACAAGCAAAAAGAAAGAAGGTGTCACTAACAGCATTTTGAATGAGAGGTCTTGTTTATGTAGCTATCTCTGCAGTTTTGGAGAGATATGCAAGGCTGTAGTGTAAAGTGAAGAAGGGATTGGTGCTTCACTACCAAAATTCGCTTGCATTAGACTCTTCAAATTCACGACAGTTTTCAGAAATACCTTAAAACGAACAGTAACTATGTTCACGGTAGAAAATAGTAGAATACAAAGACTACCAACTGATGAGAAAGTTTGTCCCTTCTTTTTTCGTTCTTAAAGCCTGGTCCATTGGCACTGGGTGTTTTGACTCGTCCGTTCCCAATGTCTTAGAACCAAGCGACTGATGATTGCAACGATCTAATGTTAATCAGGCTCAGCAGACTCTCAAAATACGGTTTCCATAGAAGCAGTAATCTAAGACTCGTTTGTGGGCCTATAAATTTAGCTACAGCCTGAAACGAGCATTGCGTCTCTCAAATGCAGACTTGATTGAGAGGTCTACCCATATCCTTCGCTGAGATTCGAAACACTCGTGTATAACACCCATTTCTCTAATTCTGGCTCTCCCTCTTGACCCTTTCATTCATTATTTTAAAAAAAAACGTATGTTTGTAAGTATCGCTTTCATATGGTCAAATTTGCATTCACTGGAATTCCTTGTACAGTTCTCCAGTGGTTTTTGTTTTAGAGACCAAAAATTCCGCTACATTCCAATTTGAAAAAGACACAAGTAGTCACACTACTTTTCATTGACCTCAGAGGAAACTCGGAGGAAGTTATGGGTACGAGTTCGAAAACCAATCCTCTGACAGTTTACAACTGAAAACCATCATATTTTATCTGTCATCGAGCTGTAGGAATATGAAACATGATGTCGCATGATGTCAAGGCAATACACTTCAGAACGATATGGAAATGGGAGGAAACGTAAACAAACATATTAGATTCGTAAAAATGCTGTTTCATAGATCATGATTGCATGAACAACGAAATATTGAGGCACGAATCCCAGATTCAAAGGGTACTGTACTATACGAACAGGGAACCTCAACTTGTGCATATTCCGGACCTGAAATAAATTTGCAAACCCTTCGCTTTTTATTGTTGGGGTAACCTAGAGCTCAACGTCACAAATTCCCCCATCCTTAAGGTCTCCTGATGGATGTATACTCTAGAACATTGAAAAGAGAAAAATCTATGCAAACTTAAACTCCCATGTCAGTCAATGAAAAATAGTATAAAACTGCCAGAAATAAAAGGAAACTTAACGAATGTCTAGCACATTCCAGACGAAATTTGTACAAACTTCAGGCTACTCTCTCAATTCTGTTTTCCATCAATTGTGGGCCTGAAATTACACTTGTACCTATTCCCATCATTTCGTATCATAATTGCCAGGTAACATAGTATAACTAGTAGTTTAAAACCACAAGAAAAAAGTAAAAGTAGGCTACACAAACTTACTTCTGCAAATTCCGGATGCAAATTTGTACAGATTCCGTTTCTTGACATGACAGTATAAACCAACATCACATATCCCTTTCATGTTCTTATAATCACCACACTCTTCACCTTCGAGTTTGGCACAACGTAGGCAACAGCCACAAACTCCGTATACGGTTCCACCAGGGCAGTTATCACGTACATCCTTCGCTTTCCTACACCCATATCTGCTACAATCCGAGTAACATTTGAAAATAAATGGATTGTTCTTCAAAGAGTTTGATGCCTGCACGATAATAACTAAAACCATGAGCATAAACATGCTAATGATAAATGTATTTAACGCCATGTTGCTACTCTTTGTTCTTGTCCTGATTCCTTGGCTCCTATCAGAATAACACCAACGCATGAACTGTCGTGAAACTGCCAACTCGCGCTTTTATTCCTCTCATCATAAGCGGCATGCTTTATGGCCCCAGTCAAAGGGATGATTCGCACATATTCACCTGAAATGTAAATGAGAGAGTCATCACTTTGTGTTGAAATGTTACATTGAAGGGTGGAGACCAGGAAAGGTGTATATTGTAGCTAAGATGAATCTCAAGTTGCTAAGCGTACGACCCGACCTTGCGGAATCTTACCACCGGAAACATTTGCTGTATTACCCGAGCGAAGTAGCAAAACCTAAATCAAAACCGCACCAGATTAAAAACCTGACTTTTGAAAGTTAAGGCAACGATCGATCGATTAGTCAAGGCCTTATCACGAGAACTCTCGGCTAATCCTAATTGGAAACAATTCAGAGAGACATTGCGTGAAGATTTTGGAAAGTTTTAGCGCCTAAACCAGGGGGAGATGCTGCTATTAAATTTTTCAGCTTTGAAAAATGGGGGCCCCGACAAAACTCTCGAGAGGAACGATCTAAAGAGAAGTTTATAAAGCAACCCTTAACCTACCCTGGGTGCCAGAGCCAGGATGAAAGAAGGCTTTTTAAGAATCTCTTACCTATGGCATCTTTATGATTATCACGTTATTAAAATGCTGCCTTAGATCAATTTGATAGGATCTCAATCGATCCGTATAGAGATGGAATCACTCCGTAAAAACCTCGTACGCCCTTGACAAAAATCCTTTTGTTTTCAAGAAAATCCGTAAAATATCCCTAAAATTCCCATTGTTTTAAAAAATCTCGTACTCCTTTTCGGAAGAGTGATACACCCCTCCTTCAGAACTATCAAAATGATTGCTTTTAGAACGATTCTGACACAGAATGAGAAAGTCTTGAAAAATACGTTATGGCCAGATGTTCTGAAAAGCCTTCCAAGGTTTGAGTAAATCTTGTGGAGAACTAAAAATTGAAGGTACTGCCTAATATCTATATTTGTATTTCTCAGAGTAAAACTTGAATTTTGACACAATTTTCTTTGCAATAGGTTATCGGGTTGTGAACTGGCTGAGAAATGAATAAAAAATGATGGATAAAATGTTACAGAGGCGTAAGTCTTGGGCCTTAACTAGCAAGCAAAACACAGGCTCTTGAATATAATTGCTTTCCGATGCCACAGTGTTTTCTTAATGCAAGCTTGCTTTTAAATGTACTTAGATTTCTATAAGGTTCATTTTGAATACGAAACATCGGCACTTTTCATTGCTAAATTTTGTGCGTTTACTGACAAAGCAATTTTGGTAGGTATCTGCATTTTTCTACATTTTTTTATTAGCTTATATTTCGGTGGTCATTGGAGGAGAAAATGAAGGTCATCATCATCATCATCATCATCATCATCATCATCATCATCATCATCATCATCATCATCATCATCATCATCATCATCATCATCATCATCAT
>REGL01000006.1:727274-737654 GCA_004194395.1 Aurelia aurita complex sp. Pacific | reverse complement strand
GTAGGCATTCTAGCAATTTCACTCGTCAATACGGAACCACTCCATATGGGCCTAAAGGGGGCCTACTTTATAAGGGGGCCTACTTTATAACAGTAATGGTATGAGTCTCTATTACCAAGTGATATCAGCGAATCAAAGAACGCAGGGATATAAGGGACGCAAAATCATAAGTCTAGCTTTGTAGAGATAGGCCTTTGGAGACCCTTATGAAATTTTCAGCCAGTGCCGAGTTCACCATGGGCTGAGTTTCAACTCAGTTGACGGCAGTGTAGGCCTTCATCGTGTTTACATGATTTGCTCTGAATCTAAATTTAGGCCAAAAAGTTAATTTTAGAATCAACGTTTGAAAATCTGGCGTCAGCTGGCATCCTAAAATCCATGCAACAATCCAAAGAGTTGGCAAAAGTTGCAAGAGTTACGCATCGCCCCCTGCTCCTTGCCACTTATCAAACATTTGATGGGGAAATTCTTCCGAACGATCCTTTGACCAGTGAAATAAAGTGATTAAAATTTTGTATAAAAAGATTAGAGTTTACATTATCACGTTAATTGTGTGGAGACTGAAACATATAAAGAAACATAACATAGCGTACGTTAATAACATTTCTTTACAATTATTATCCGTTTACTGCGACCATTATCGATCAAAGAAACTGTATTCATGTCCTGTTTTTTCTTTCCTTTTGGCTTCTTCTATGGTTTCTATTTATCTCTCCTTGCCCACAGCCATCATATTTATTAAAAGACGCAGTCACGAAAACAACGGCATGGAAATTTACCCTCCCACTGACGTTGTTTCAACGACCTTTCGAGGTTAAAGTATTTCAACTGCAGAGCTCGTTTGTGACATAAATGTTTTGAAAGGCCACCCATCCATAGACTTACATTCCATCGACTAACCACCCATCCAAAGGCTAACCCAAATTTTGTGCCACTGATATATTGCATTGGAATTATAACGTTTCATTCTACAGGGTGTCCCGAAAATTGTGCCCGGTTGGTGTGGCTGCTGCGGAAGTGCTGTACAATATACTGCTACAGCTACGTTCTTGCAACAGTTGCATAGGGTAGGCTTCAACTTAAAATCTGCGACCTTAATTTCGCCTATCGGACAAGTCTTTGCTGATATATGGCAAAAGAAAGTCGAAGCTGTGATTGCTTATACTTTACACAGCACTTTGTTTGCTCTTCTAAAATGTTAGAATCATTTGAAAAAGCGCTCTAACGCTGTGTTTGGATCTTTTCTACATTTAAAATGAACTTGATCTCGGCATTGTGGAAGAACAAAGAAAGGGCTGTCGAAGCATGGGTAGTTAGACACGGCTGGTGTGCTCCTACGGAGGAGCGCTGGGTAATATGTATCAGCGGAAGAAATTTTTTTATAGCACTGCAGATAAGATATTGAAAGAACGAAGGCCGCAGATACATATTATCCAGCGCTCCTCTATAGAAGCACACCAGAAGTGTCTAACTACCCATGGTTGAAGCAATCACTTTTCGACTTTTGAATGCCACAAATCAGCAACCATTCTTCAAACAGGTTGAAACAAGATCTCAAATTCTAAGTTGAAGCCTATTCTATTCAACTGTGTCAAGAACGGGACAATAGATCGTACAGCTCCTTCTCAGTAGCTACACAAAGATGCACACTATTTCTGGGACGCCCTGTACTAGACTAGACTAGACTTACGACGTGATTCCTTGTATTCGTTCAACATTTTTAATCCGATTTTGTATTCTCTCTCATATCAATGAGCGATGCTGATACTTATGTAATGAGTCTGGTACTAAACTGTAAATTTGAAGTATTAATGAAACAAAATCGAGACAGGATTCATGATGACCCATGCATAATTGATCTCATATAATTCTTACCAATAGAAATTATTTTGAAAAATCGATAATCTGCGTTGGTGGATACAGATAGTTGTAGCAGTCGGTAGCTCATTATGCTTATAATATGCCTACCTACGCAAAGTTACATGACTGAGCGGGCCTATTATTACGGTTGGGAAGGAAAACATGTTATTATGATCACTCTAACCCAATTCATTTTCCTTTGCAGGAAACACATCTAATACAGCATGGAAAATTCTAACCTTGCCTTTACAAAACTAAACGACAAGCTTGTGTGACTGGTGTCTCTAAAATGTCGTACAAGTTTGAAAAGTCACCCAAGTTTCATTTTGTTACTTGCTATAAAGATTAATTCAACCAAATTCAATTTCTTTCACAGGAAACCTAGCCAAACCTAATGCAAACTCAAAGCGTTGGCCATTTACAAAACCCAAGCAAATAAGAGCTTGTCTAGAGCAAGGCGGAGAAACTTCTATTGATAGCAAATATCGAAATTAAAGAATAAAATCAAGTGTGGGTAAAAAAATTAAACCCTCTTGAAGACTGTAGAAATTAAACTAATTCAATTACCGATTTCAAATATTCTTGCTTTCATCACTGATAAATTTAGAAACTCAGATAATGCGAACAAAGGGATTTCTACGGCGGATCAATTCAACCACAAATACAGATACATATAGCTTAACCTTAAACTTAGATGGCTAAGTCAACCATTGTGCATGATGACATGGGAGGGAGAACACTGTTGCAAAGGTCAGGCTTCAACTTCGAGACCTTGTTTCAGTCAATCTGACAAGTTGATAAAAAGCGTCGGGATCGCAGAAGTAGAGAAGACCTAGTCGATTCCGCGACCTCCTTGCTACCCTTTGCTACTAAACTGTCACCGTAGATTCCCTCTATCGATTTTCTTGCTTACCGTAAAAGCTCTATTAAGCCCCCGGGCGGCTTATCTAATTTTGGACACGTGTTAGTCCTTTTTGCATCACATTGTGTGGTTTAAACATACAACTTTACGAGTTAAACACATGAATTCGATAAAGTTTTATCTCAAAACACATCAAAATTAACATGCAAAGTTATTTAGCTCTATAAATGGCGAATCTTTGGTAACCTCTGGAATTTGATATAAATGGGTGGACTTAGTAGAGCCTTTACGGTATACAATTCCATCAGGTAACTGAAGTTAAGTTTGTTCGTGTGAAGTCAAACTCTGGATAGATAACCTCCCAGGTCTGACCAAGCAACTTATTTCGCCGTTCTTCGGAAGAGACATTAACTTAGCGGTCCCATGCCTGGATGTGGCACACACAGTGAACCTACATTGGCTTTAAATAGCTAGGAATCCTTCCACTCTACTTAGAATAATATCCTGAAAAAATGTTAGAACTGCCCTAATTGAGTCCGAAATGTGATAAATTTACCCTGATAAGAAAGGGCTGCAGCCCCCTGTCTCCTGCGCCTATGCGCAAAGTGTTGATCAAGGGTTCCAATAACGAATAGATTGCGCAGTAGACATATGATGCATCCCCACTGCTGTTAACCCTCGCAGTTTCTAAAACCTACACACCACTACGAACAACGCCTACGATCACTGTCCAGACGTGGCTCGAATGCGAAAAGCTGCTGGTAACCCTTGCTAACACATCATGAGGTAGCTGCAGATATTTACGGAAGTTTCACAAAGGCTCTCTTGAGGCGATTGACGAAAAGATGCGAGGTATCTGTGCATGAGAAGAATTTGAGATTCTATGGAGAGAATTTTTGAAAGAATTTAGTAACGCTTAATGACCGACAGAGATCACAGCTTGAAAGTGTTAGATTTACTTCTATAATAATCTTCTAAGTAGTGAAACTTTGAAAGAATTTACAGTGCTTTTACCAAAATATTTCAGAACCTTCAACCTAAGTTTGCCTGTGACTGACAGATAACCATTTTGGTTTGAATATTAGCTACAAGTTCATGTCACCCGGTATATCTTCAATTTTAACTCAAAAAATTATGCCATTTTTTATTCATTATTCAAAAACAGCTACTCGCCTCTCGGCAGCCTTCCATTTAAGTTATCTAAAGCAACCAATCATCTCTTAAATCAAATTAAAAGATTACTTGGAAAATCTGAGACAATCAGCAGTTTGTCACGACCTTATACATGTCGCATAAATTGGAAGAACTTAAGCACTAGGGAATTAATTTGCCTAACGCTCGAATTTAACAGATTACACTTGAAAAGAAACCCAGTAAGAAGCTAGGACAATTTATGGAGCCCTGGTGAGACGTTTATTCTGACTTATTACTCCATTCAGATGAGCATTATAAATATGATCGCCTTTGCATGAATTTTCGTCTGAGACTAAGCTTTTGACCTCAGCTGGACTCTCTTATCGGACAATACTAACGGAGGCTAATATGCACTTAAGAACGAGGGCCTAGTCATCTATAAGGACGCAACTTTAGTGGAAGATGATAGAGATTGATCGAACGGTGGTGCAAGCTATAACTCTACTTCATAAGCCCCTCGATTTCATTGAATTGAACTGGTGTTGTGAAGGTGAAGGTGAAGGTGAAGTTGCGGTTTTTAGCGCCAAGCGCTGGGATCGCAGAAGTAGAATAGGCCTAATCGAGTCCGCCACCCCTTGTCATGACGCTCAAGTGGTGGGGCTCTACCAGGTATCGAACCCTGTCCACCTGACTAATCTGGCTGCAAAGTCAGTTGGATTACGCCACTGCGCCACAACACTTTCAAACACTGCGACACAACACTGCGCCACAACGCCTTCAACACCTTGTTGTTGTTGCTTCAGAGAAGACTTTAATTGCCAGGGCCGTTGGAAGAAGCTTCGGATTGGGGGGGGGGGGCAATTGTTCTTAAAACTATAGAGAACAATACATCTAATTAATTCGTGTGGCGTGGCACCATTGTATTCAAAATTATTGGTGGGGCTTGAGCCCCCCCTGCCCCCCGCTTCCTACGGGCCTGATTGCCAACAGTTCTAAGTTGAACAAAGATCTCAATCGGTTCGGTAGATTTTAAATTTTAGATTTTAGCAGTCTCACCGAAAGTAGGATTTGAATTACTGTACTATTTATAAAGCTACACGAAATCTTTTCTAAGAAATTGCCCTTAAGAAATTGTTTGTACTATCAAGTTCTTAAATGACTGGTTCATATCTATCTTAATCACAGGGCCTTTTTAAACACATTAACTGGGTGGGAAATTGTCCCCTAGTCCCTTCCTTAGACCTATTGTTTTAGCTTTCCAAACAATAGGCCCATTGTCCCTTTTAAACAAGGAAACTTATTGCTAAATTAAATGCGTATGGTTTTGGTCTGCAGGGTCTCAGATTGATAGCAAATTACCTCTCAGATAGAAAGCAGAGAGTAAAGGTTGGCTCAACATATAGTGACTGGTTACAAACAAAAACTGGTGTCCCCCAGGGCTCTGTGCTAGGGCCACTACTATTCAATATTTTTCTCAATGACTTCATCTACATCGTCGAACATTCGGAGGTGTGCAATTTTGCTGATGATAACACCATTTTTTCTTGTGATGACACTTTTGAAAGTGTGGCTTCAAACCTAGAAGAAGATATGTCTCAAGCGATCTCTTGGTTCAAAACTAATCAAATGGTAGCCAATCCATCAAAATTCCAAGTTATGCTACTCGGTTTGAAGACAAATGATAATATTGTTCTCGATATTGGAAATGTATCTGTTGATATTGTCAGTAGTGTTAGATTATTGGGGATTACCATAGACTCGAGACTAAAATTCGACCAACATGTGGCAAAATTATGTCAAAAAGCAAACAACAAGATCAGTGCCTTCTCTAGAGTCTCAAATTATTTAGATGAGAAACAATCTCTTTTACTGTACAACTCATTCATAATGTCTCAGTTTAATTATTGTCCGTTGATATGGATGTTTTGCGGAAAGGTTGCGAATAATGATCTCAATCGCACCCATAAGAGAGCGCTTCGAATTCTCTTCAACGATTTTATATCTTCTTTTGATGAGTTGTTACAGAGAGGAAAGGAGTGCACTATTCATCAAAAGAACTTGCAAAAGTTAATGCTCGAGGTTTATAGCAGTTTAACACAACAAAACCCTTCTTTTTTGTGGGATATGTTCCATGAAAAGGACAATAATTACAATCTACGATCAAAGAATCTGTTGATGTTGCCTCAAACTAAAACAACTACTTATGGCAACGAGAGTTTATCTTTTCGTGGTAGCATATTATGGAATTCCCTGCCCAATGATACAAAAATTGCCACCTCCGTCTGTTCTTTTAAGTCATGCATAAAAAAATGGATTGGAGAGACTTGCCGTTGCAAAATTTGTAAATAGGGTATTTTAGGGTATTTTCGTTTCTTATCATGAACTGTAATTTATTTTTGTTTTTGTAAATAGTTGGTCTTTATTAGTTCTTGAAGAAGAGCTATTTTTAATAACCAACTTTAAAGAATGTTATAATAATAATAATAATAATAAACCCCCCCCCGTCATGGCCCCGTAAAAGAGGTTCTGTTTAATCAGACATTCAATTTCGAAGACCAAAAAGAAACTTTATTGAGATATATGACAGACAGACGTATCGTTTTGATAGAGGATTTTGGAAGACAAACACAAATTTATGAGGTTCAGAGTTTTAACACTGTTATAAACAGTTAAAAACGGCAAGTTCGGCAAACTACTGCGATATTTGGACACCTCTAAACTTTAATAGCAGTCTCTCCTGGTGTTTTCCCATCTTGAGCTAAGAGTTGGAGAAACCTCAATCGAAATTACTAGTCCTCTTTGGGGTGTTTGGGAGCGGCTTAAAAGCTATTTTACAAATCTTGTCCACATCACTATATTCAGGAATGGGCTCCAAATGCGGTGCCTGCGGCGCTGCACTGGCCCACAGTACAGTTCGTAGTGCGTTCATCCCTTCCTTACTTCAGTTATCGCGAGTGTCTATCCATATTCTCTATCAATGAAGTTTTTTTCTGCATTTTAATTTGCTTGTCCCCTTTGAGAAAATGATCATTCGGTCATATAAAAATATTTCGATTTGTTCTTTGGAGGGGCTGCCCGATAAAAATGTTATCAATATCAATTACGACAATGTTGCCCGACGCAAGGCGGATTTTTGCCCGACTCTTGTGGCTGATTTTTGTAACTATTTCAACATTGCTACCTCTACGCCTATCACTTCATTGCTTTCACATGACCCCTTACCTTTACTTACGTTTCACATTACTACTCATGAAGTCCCTTGCTCTACCTTTCAGAAATACCTTTCATGAAATACCTTTCATGAAGGATATTTTCAGTGAGCGCAATATTGGCTACAATCTAAGACATGGTAACGACTCACAGCTTCCAAAAGTGCGTACGACGAGCTTTGGAATTGAGACTATATCCTTCCTTGGAAACAGACTGTGGTCCACTTTGCCAAATGCAGTGAAACAAGCAAGCACACTTCCTATCTTTAAAAACCTGATTAGATGTTGGAAGGGCGAGTACTGCAACTGTAGGCTATGCAAGACATACATTCCGCAGGTTGGGTATCTAACATGATATTCATAATTATGTCATTATGTTCAATCTAATGTTTTTAACGGTTGTGTAAATAGAACTTTTTTCCCCCATTTATTTCATTTTATATGTTTGCTAAATAGTAGGCCTAAATTAGCAGTAATTTTGCTATCTAGTGTATTTTAAGCCTACTTTAAAGAAAGAAATAATAATAATAATAAAAAAATCTGATAAAGTTCTATCTCTTGGGTATATAGTTATCAGGTATCAGTGAATGTATATTGTACATTTTCGTGATGTACACCAGACATCTGCTCGGAATTTACATGGTTTCCTCATCGCTGAGTCAAAACGGATATAAACAGCATAACTGTACCAATTACTAATTACTAGAGGCCTTTTTTACATATTGCATGGCTGGTCATGAATGTGTAACAATATTTAACGTCGGCGCTTACTGTCAAGATTTACAAATTTTCAAACAGATTAACTGAAATTGAAGGGATTGGGCAGACAATAAGTTAATCTTCGAAATTTCCGTCAATATATCTTTCCTCCAGCAGTTAGTAGTGCCACTTAGGAAGGCGAGTGTAATTTTTGCTGACGCAATTAATCTGAGAGAAGGTTGTCACAGCTCTGATCTCTGAGGATGATTGCACCATATGCTTGCTAAGACAAAGCTTCTAGCAAAAGGCTCTATTTAAAGCAACAATAAGCGAGAATTTCATCCAACACAAAACAAATAATGCGCATAGATTAAGCCTACGTAGGAAGGTGCTATTCCAAACTAACTCCTCCAACTCGCTTGCTGACGCTAGCTCTAGCCATGTTCCTAGTTGACACAAGAAGAGGCCAGAATTTAATCCAATACAAAGCATATTTACACCGCATATGCCTACGTAGGAAGGAGCCCTTAACATTTTGCTGACACCTTAAATTGTTGCTGACGTTAGCTTCTATCAGTGCTTCTATCCAAAGCAAATAAAAACAAGAAAGCAATATTTCTTGAAGCAAAATACAACACAGAATATAGGCCCAATTTCAACAGAACACGCAAGCAGCATGGTATTTACGTAAATATAAAAAGAGGTCACAATTCTGAGAATGCTTTCGACAGAATTTGCTTCTAGGTGCTAATTTCTCGTCAAGTTTCAAGCAAATGTAGATAAGGATTGCATTCAATATAACGGAAACTGTAACGTAGAGACTAGGCCAACGTAGCTGTCTGCAATTTTTGCTGACGTCATAAATCTATAAAGAGGTTTTCAATGGGCCGATGATAGTGCGTACCCGTGCATGCAGCACGTTGAGGCTCGCAAAAATAGACAAATATTCCATTCATTGCCAAGTAAACTATTGCTCCACTACATGAACTACTTGAAAAAGGTTGTCCCCTTGCAGATATACGGTGGAATTTGTGTAAATTTAGTTGTGTGAATCAGCAAGAACTGCGCAATTGCGTAATTCTCACTGTCAAGCTGGCAAAAGATTTTGGCTATCGAGACAGGCTGCTATATTTCATTCTGGAATAAATGTTGTCACAATTCTTCATTCCTTTGTCAGTTTTATTCAGTTGCAGCATCTCTATCCAAGATAAGATTGATTCTCCTAAATTGCATTAAACTTATGCATATAGGTCATCATCATTCTTTGACTCGATGTAAAAAGGTGGGTGTAAAATTCTATGACCTATTTCTTCTGAATGGATGGCTTGAAAGAAACTTCAGATACTTAACTACAATTCTACCGTTGGACTTAAGGTTTGCTCATTTATTTCACGTAATAGAAATAGGAAATGAGAAATGGGCTAACATGGTTCCAAAGTATAAGCTAAAACGTCTTCTGTTAGGTCAAATTAAACTCAGGTAAATCTACAATGAGGATCCCAGGCAGCTCGAAAATTAGACTCACGACATAGTCTCTGTTATCGCAACAACAACAACAACAACAACAACAACAACAACAGCAGAAGCAGCATTTTCGCTCAAATTAGGACTTATTATGGACTTTCATATGAAAAAATTAGGATGGCTAGGCACAAGGTTGAGGCATAGTCAAGGCAACCTTCGACGGTTGCAAATTCTCATTGCTGCGGTAAAGCTCATGGATGCTAAACGGCCTTTAAAATGAGGAACTCCTGGTTCAACGTGAAAAGTTTGTTGATTTTTGGACTGAGGAAACATTAATCTGGATACTTGTGGCTTTTGTTCATGGCTAATATCATTGCAAACATTAATTCTAAACCGTTTAGCATCGGAGGTTCGAGCCGGCAACTTAGGCCCATCTGCCATTGCCTGGAGCACTCACCTTTTCGCACAGTGTTGCTATGGTTTCCATATCCGGACATGAAATCGAAGGAAACAATTTCGTCCCAATTTTCAATGTGAAAGTCCAAGAGTCGTCGTTTGTGCGTCCATCAGTCTATCAATGGCGATAACTACGAATACGTAATCAGTCTACTCGCAAATGTTGGTACTTTTTTCCATTGAGAGCTCTTCTCCAAATTAAAATTTCCGACTATATAAATACGCGTAACATGCAAACCACAAGGTGACCTGGTTCCCAAGGTATGGCCACCCATATTCGAGTACTTTCGAATCCTCTTCCCAAAATCTCGAATTTCCAAAAAGACACGAAATAGATACCCTTATCAGTGGCGGATCTAGAGGGGTGCGAAGGGTGCTCAAGCACCCGTCAGATTTTTAAATGAACATTTTTCTCTTTCAATCTAATTCTTTGCCAAAATAATATGCATACATTTTTCTGCTACAAAATGAAAGCTCGCGAGCTGTCTGAAGCTCCGCATTTCTTCTTTCCTCGACGTTATTATCACTGCGTTATCACGCCCCCGTCTCGCCTCCTCCACACTGTCGATATTACAACTCAAAACTCTTCTGTCTAAACTCCCCCTGGTTGACCTTTCCTACACTTTGCGGACTCGGAATCTATTGTCTTCTCTCTAGCCAGCCCAACAGAGCACCCATGGCCTGTAAATCATCCGA
>REGL01000006.1:694899-712962 GCA_004194395.1 Aurelia aurita complex sp. Pacific | reverse complement strand
CTAAGACCATTAAATTTTGAGTACGAAAGTTTCTGAAAAATCATTAGATTTTGAGTACTAAATGTTTTAAAAATCATTAGATTCTGACTACTGAAAGTTTCTTAACAGTTTCTTAGAAACTCCCGCGAATTCCTATTGTTTCTCTTTGTTTACCTTTTGGCATTCCCAAAGCTTTCATGAACAGTTCATTGCAGATTTTAAGAACCATATACATGTATTTCTTATAAGACACTAAGAATTTGGGCCAGTACTGAAAGTTTCTTAAAATCATCAGATTTTGAGTACAGGAAACAAGTGAAAGTAAAGTATAAATATGTCAAGGATTTCCTTGATCAAAATGTATAGTTTCTTAACTTATATTTTCCCAGTACTGGAGTTTCTTAATTTTTTCGTGGTCTCAGAGAGTTTCTTCTGGGCAGTTTCTTATAAAAAATACGTGTACCTCTACCGTCATATTAATCAACTGATACCGAGTATAAACATACAATTATAAGGTACAACTATAATTCAGATTTCTAGAAATAGAAAGAAAATAGATAACAAAGCTGCTCAGGAAATATTTTTCCAATACTCGATTGAGTTTCTGAAGTTTTTAGTGATCTGAGAGCTGGGTTATTATGAAGAGTTTATTATCTTTTCAGTGGTTACTGTTGAGTTATTAACTTATTTCTTTCCTTACAGGTTTTAAGGTTAATTCGGTTTTGTACAGGATTTAACAGTTTTTCTCTTGTTACAGGCCCATTTTTGGTTATTGTTTCTTTTACAGCAGTTAATAGTCTTCTTTCTACTGATTTCGGTGTTTTGTTGCGTTTATGGGTTTAATATGATGAGTCCGTTATTTAAGGCTGTTTTTGAAAGAGTTTATTCTCAAAAACAGATGCAAATCAAAAACATCAAACAAATTTATTGAAGACTTACCAAAATGGTCCAGGACTTCGACGTTCCCCTGCCATGAACTTCCCAACAACAACGGACAAAGAGGTCGCCCAGTTCGGCAGATCTTGCGATGTTTCGTCAAATCAGCAGCAACAACGATTTCAGTAAGGACAGCCATAAAGATCTTTCTCGTGTTGTAAACCATCTTTTCTAGCGTGAAGTCAAGTCACCAGGCAATTGACACCCAATACCTTGAAGAAAACAATATTGATTGATGTTTCTTCAGGTATGGAACTCTCCTACGCAGAGGTCCTTCCGCCATGAAGTATCCTTGCAATGCAAAATGACAGGGGAACCTCTGCAAAGGAGAGTACGGGTATGGCAGGACAAAATATTGGGAACAAATATAGAATTCACACACATTCGCTGTTGTTTTTTCGTCGTGCTGTGGTGTTTCTGTCTACAAATTTATTCATTCATTCGTCACCTCAAGCATCTTCGGATTCGACAATCGACGCTGGTATCGTGGCCTTTCCTTTTTCGAATTATTTCAAGTAAAATGAACCAACTATTTGAAAACCAAAGTTGGCTGGCCATATTGCATTGGTTGGTAGAAAAATGGCAAAAACGAAGGAGGCAAAAAGGTTAATTTACTTGTGGAAAGGAAGGTGCAGTGAGCCCTAGTTTGAGTATTGTATCCATTCTCGTTTTCTTCTCTTTAACCAATCGACCAATGTAGATTTGCTGTGAACAGTGTCGGATGAAAATAGATAATTAGTTCCAAAAAATTTAATCTCGAAAGAATTAACAATTTGTTTATGTCAGGACAAAAATATGCCGATGTTCAATAAGTACTGTCACAGATTAGTGTGCTGTAAATTTGAAACGGTACAGTAACGCATATAAAAAGAACCACCTCATAATTCCAAGAACCAAAGCAACAACGAAGTTTATATCTTCGTGGAAAAACATAAACTAGAATGAAACCAGCCTGTCCTCATAAAAATGACATTCCCTTCTGAATTAAAAAAGGATTTTTTTGTTCTGTGGCTTAACGTGGAGATGCGGAATCGACAGATCTTTAAAAATGAATAATTTGTCGAACAAACAAAGCCTATCTTTGGTCACATGTACAGCTCAAATATTTGCCACTCTTTGACCTTGAGTCATTCTAGATGTGCACAGAAAAATCTAGAAAACAAGGATGATCAGTCCTCAAGGTCAATCAGGCCATCGGCATTGAGAAATTCGGCAGTTGCTACAGCAGTTTCGTCCCTCCTGTGTCCATGTACCCGTGAGGAGTGTCGTTGCAGGACACAGGGATAGATGAATACAAGGGGCACAGGGGCATGCATAGGGACACAGGGAGGAACAAAACAGTGACATAATACTTCGAGTCAACATTGAAAACCCGAATTATGTACCACACTTTTTGTCTACACTGGTCAACGCAGATAACAACTTAGCCTGCGTGCAGACTTTACTTTCCACTGCGAAGGAGAGCCAAGGCGGATCCTCATAGGCTCTCCTTCGCAGTAGAAAGTAAAGTCTGCACGCAGGCTAATAACAACTTGAAAGTGAAGATATGAGAATGACTCCATTATTCCATGTAATTATTATTTTGGTGGACAAAATTCCAGGGGTGGGCAAGTACTGTAAAATATTTGACTCCATGTTTGCCCAAAGAAATTGGAAAAAATAACCGGTTCTTTCGTCACACAATACGACTTTCCTACCCTAAACAACCAGTTCCTGGGACCACGGTGAAATTTTAAAACCAGTCTTACTATTCCATCAATTTGTCACAAAAATTAAGTTTTCTAACCTCCTATCAAATCATAAAGTTTACCTGAAAGCTGGTTCTATCTTTGTCCGCCAAATTCAAACATAAAAGACTAGTATCTCAAATTTTCACGTAAGCCGTCCTACCTTTGTTCCTTTGTTCGCCAAATCTACGGAAAAAAAGACCAGAAAATCCAAGTTTTCACCCAAGCGGTTCTACCTTTGTCCAGTAAATTTCCGAAAAAGAGACCAGCATTTCAAATTTTTACCAAAGCGTTCCTACCTTTGTCTGGCAACCGGTCTTGTGACACTTTTTCTTTCAGGGCTACAATCACTACTTGCTTTCCAAAACAGTATTTGGTCGAAACTACCGGTTTTTGGGACAAACATCGTCAGTGATACACCATGTTAAAATTGTCCGCCAAATTGACGAAAAAGAACTGCAAAAATGTATCATCAAAAACGACTAGTTTTTGAGACAAAGGTGGTGCAAAATTGTTTCGTGAACAACCAGTTTTCGGACAAAGGTAGGACCATCATTCCTAATGTGACATGCCCGTCCTTGAAATTCTCATGTGAACGAATCATGATAGCATTTAAACAAAGAATATAACCAGATACATGGACAGTGGGCTCGAAACTATTGAGGTAGCAACTGGTTCCCCTCTTCGCCGATGGTCGAACGGTGGATGTCCCGTCTGCAATCCCCTGTCAGAAATATACGTATTTTTTTATAAGAAACCGCTTTATAAGAAACAGTAGGCTCAATTTTTCGAAAGTTAAGAAACAACCCTACCTGAATTTAAAAAGCTAAGAAACTTTTGTAATTTGCAGTTTTAATTTTCCCAGAGAACTCAAAAATATTTTGACACTGTACAGTCATAGTATAGCAACTGTTTGGACATTATTTTGAGTGCGAATAATGTTATTATACTCGTTTTGAGATCTTACTAAGTAATTTGGGAGCCCTCTTCACAAAGCTTAGTTAACTCTACGCTGCTGGCATTGAAAATAAGAAACTCGTAAGAAATTTTTGGCAGAAAAATGGCCCAAAAATTTAAGAAACTGCCTACCAGCCCCGGACCTTAGTTTTTCACAAAAAAGTACGCGTAGCTAGACTACCTAACTTTTCTGAGGGTAGGAGGGAGAAAATGACTCCAAATAAGTGTGCGAGAATCCACTAAATAGTCATCAATGAACTGTTTTTGGAAAAAATCCAGAGCAAATTCATCACATTTTACCCCCTCCCCTTCGATTGCACCCCTGTAACTCTTGACTCTGCCTTTCTGTCCTTGGGGAAATAAAATCTGTTTTTCCCAATTTAAATAGAAAGTATAACTTTTGAAAACTACGGCATTGTTCTGTTTCCTTCGGGAGTTGTCTTGCAAACTTTCTTGCGTGCAAATATCTCGAATGTATTGAAGTATAAAAACGAAGCAATTTCAATCCGAGTGATTTTCTCGCAGTCGATTGACAACAAGTAAAACATGGCTGAGAAACAAGACACATCCAAGAAACACCCAAGCTATGCGAAAATGGTAGAGGACGCCATTTTCACGCTAAAAGATCGTCAAGGCTCCTCAAGACAGGCAATAACAAGCTACGTTGCGGAGAGATATGGACTTGACCCTGCGAATTGCACTCAATACATAAACAAGTCACTGAAAGCGGGACTAGACAGCAACGTGGTTCTGTCTTCCACAGGTAAAACAGATATGCCATCGACATAATTTGGTTTACCGGCCTTTGCAATGCTGCATGCAATGCAGCCCTCTCTCCCAGATTTTATAGGGCGGAGTTCTATGTCATCCAATACTTCTGTTCTTCCAGCTGAAATGTGCACTGAGGCAAGATGAATTGCATCGTGCTACACACGTGCTTCATAAAAATGCGAATTTTTGTATCTGTGAAGAGTCGAGGAAAACGCTCGAAGAGGGAATCCTGCTTCAGGACCAACATTTAAAACCTAATGACGAAGAAACTTTACGCCTGAAGGGTTAAGTGTAGTGAGCTAAATGTCAAAATTTGGTTTGTATACCCTGGGTATTGGACTCACACAGAAAAAAAAGAGATACTCATTTTTCTTGAGAGTCTGTCACCCAGGGCATGGTTTTTTAGCGCCAAGAACTGGGATTGCAGAAGTAGAGAAGACATAATCGAGTCCGCCATACCTTGTCATGTAGGGCCAGAATCCGTCCCCTTGAATTTTTTCGCTGCAAAGTCAGTGTATCACAAAACTGCGCTGCAATCTTTAACCGTAATAGTATAACCTAATGGGAATGCTCTCCTTAAAAAATTAACACAATAACTTTCTATCGCGGACAAAATCCCGATAGCGTGAGTTGTTAAGGTTTTAGCTGCGCAAACTAATGTTTAAGGGTTAGAATAGAGCGTCCCAACTCGTGTTAAAATAAACTCGACTTTTCGTAACTAGTTTAGTGGGAGTTAGCATCTACTGGGAACTTGTGGACTTGCCCTACGTCTATTTGATCAAAAAAATTTGCAAAAGGGAAAAGCGAAATGTTCCATACTTTACTTTCAGATAGACTTATTAGAGTTGGAGAAATAGACTTGGAGCAAGTCTAACTGGTAACAAATCTTTAACGTTTTTCATTTTTGACCTGCAGACAATCTTATGGGAAAATTCAAACTTCCTCAAGCTAAAAAGGACGAGTTGAAGAAGCTGCAAAAGAAGGCGGAGACACAATCCGAAAAAACGGAGGGCGGAGCAGAGAAAAAAGTGGGAAAGCCCCCCAAGAAGCCAGCAGCTAAGAAAAGCAGTGATGGTGTAGAGGACAAAGAAAATGCTCAGAGTACCAAACCGAAGAAGGTGAAGGATAAGAGTGATTCAAAAGCTGACAAGGCAAGTGCCAAAGGGAAGAAGGACAAAGGTGATACAAAGCAGGGCAAAGGTGAAAGCAGCAAAGGTGAAACTAGCAGAGGTCAAAAGGGCAAAGCTGACAGAGCTAAGTCGAAGACAATGCAAAAATCAGCCAGCACGAGCAAAGTCGACCAGGCCAAGTCAAAGGAAAAAGAACCAGTGGAAGCAGAGAAGCCAAGAGGCAGAAAAAGAGCTGCAGATACTAGTGATATCAAACCAGTTGCAGAGAAAAAAGTCACAGGTAGAAAGGGGTTAAGGAAAGCATCTGAAGAGTGAGATTTGGATATTGAAAAACTTGTAAATAAATTCTGACACTGTGACGTTTCTTAATATTTTAGATTACTTTTACAATGTTGATATTTTATGAAATGGCAACAAGAAAAAGTTCAAATTAGTTAAAAATTGATATGTATAACAAAAATGATGTAATTTGTAAACTAGGGTGAAATTTGGCAAAATGGGTCCGAGGTAATCTGCCAATTTCATTGATTTCACCATAATTCTTGTTTTTGAAGAAATGAGTACAGCAATGGTAAAAACCCATTTTGCCCAATTCCAACCCATTCGCTCCAAGCCTAAAAAGTTACTTTTAAATTGGTAATAAACTCTTCCAGCTTGAATCTATCTAGAATTTTCTGAAATTTGGCAGTCTGGGCGCTTATACCCTTTACCTTTCTATGAGTGTAGAGGAAGATAAAATTTAGGGGGCTGCCTAAGAAAAAGATCCATTTTTCACAAAAATTTTGCCTGACTTAAAGACGATTTCTGCCTGATTATGGCTGATTTTGCAAATTTTTCTAACATTGAGGGGATCCCCCTATCTCCTATGCCTATGTTCTTTTCTGCCGCTTCAAGCTAATAAACATTTTGGTTAGGCCGCAAGGATAGGAATTTTGGGTCAGGTATGCACTTTCTTTTGAGATGATTTCAAATCAACGGATTGCTGTGCGGTGATATGGTGCCAAATATATGCCAATTTATGTTTTTGTGAGCAGAGCCAATAATGAAAACATCTGGAAATACATTTAGTATGACTGACAGTCTAAGTAAAATTCCAGTGCCCAATTATGCAACAATGAATTTCAACAAACTTGTTCCCAAAACAAAGATGAAACACAATTTTCATTATCCTCATAAATATATCCCAATTTTCATTTCATTATTATCAATTTTCATCAAATTAGAAATTTGAGATGCTGAATCAAACTGTCTCCAAAACTGAGCTCTCACTGCTCCATTTTTTTACAAAACGGGGAGAAACACCTCCGTTCCTGTGAAAGCGTTCACGCTGTTCCGCACAAAAATGGCCCAAAAACGGGGGTTTTTGAAAACGCTATCAAAATTGGATATCCACAAAAACGGAGGTTTTTGAAAACGCTATCAAAATTGGATATCCACAAAAACGGACGTTTTTGAAAATGCTTCAAAATTCAACAATGAGTTTCGTAAAACTGGAACAATGTGAACGCACAAAAATGGATATACTTGGCTTCATATTTGTAATCATGTGGATCAATGTGGACGCACAAAAACTGATGTTTTTCCCTCCGTTTTTGTACAAAAACACAGCAATGTGAATGGGTAGCTTTGATGCAGCGAAAACAGATCATAACAAAAACAGAGCAGTGTAAACGCACGGGGCCTCAAATTAAAGATGGTTCCTGTGGTTTTCTGCACCAATATGCAGTTATCATTTTTTCCAACTGGTAAACTGTATTCCAATCACGAAACTGACTCCTTTGCCATTTGGAAATGTTACCAGATCAGTCAGGCAATGCAGCATGTTGCCAAATTGGGAAAGAGTAGTCCTGAAAAGGGCAAATAAGTGACAAAGAACTTCATAGTCAAATGATTTTATATAAATAACTTAAGATCAAATAAGAATCTCTGAGTGGAAAATAAACATGCAGCCTTTGTATATGTCTGAGCATAACATAAGCCCTGGTAGAGATGTGGTTGTCAGTGGCGGGTTATTTTCCAATCTGAAAAACAAAGAGACAATGTTGTTTCTTGTGTAGTTTACCCAGGACCGTCGAGAGGGGGGTTGGAGGGGGTAAAAGGTCCGGGGCCCGGGCCTCGAAGGGGCCCGTAAAAATATCGTTCGACATAACTTAGTTATTGCTGTAAAATCTCCTTACAGCAACTTTTATGGCGATCTAGCTACCTGCCTTAAAACATGGACATAAGAAAATGGTTTTCTTATGTGGCCATGTTTAAAAGTTTTTGTTTCCGTGCCTTACGAGGTGACTTTGGCAAAGTCACTTTGGCAAAAACACCTCGTAAGAGCGAATCTTTTCATTGTTTACCGTAAATACCGCTTCCTTGATAACTTTTTCATGTAATATCTAAACAATTTTTTCCAAACTAGATTCTTAAAAAGGGTGTTTCCCTCATTCTCCGAGAGTCTGAAGGGCGTGGTCCCGGAACATTTTCTTGGTGGCTTCGCCCCCAAGCCTCCCCCCCCCCCCCGGAGGCCCGATCTTAAGAATCGGTCCAGGGCCCGAGCTGGCTCTCGACGGTGCTGTGTTTAGCCCAATAAGTTTAGGCCTTTACATACTTAACTATTATTCAATTAACCCTCGAGGTTTCCTTTTGTGCCATACTCATAGAAAGAAATAATTATTCTGCCCTAATCACAAGAATCCCTACTAACCCTTTTCTCTGTGACAAACTTCATCTCTGCAGATAAAGGGTGTTTCTGCCAGGTTTCTGCAGCAAAATTTTCTGTGCTTTGCTCCTTGTTCGCCATTTGCGTACTCCCAAAGAAAGAAAACTCGAGCCGCTGCGCTGCGCTAATAGCCTCGCTTCTATTTCCCGCTCTTTTCAGGTTTGGGCTTTAGGACACTAATATTTCAAAAGTCTGTCTCAAATTAGATGTCACGTGAGATTTGCAATAACGCAAAATTACTCTTGCAAAACAATTCAATTGCTCTTTAATCACATGGATTTTCACGTGGCAACGTGGCACCTAAGTTGAGACGGAAAATTTAAACGAAAAAATATATTTACAGGGTGTCCCAAAAAACATGTGCGCTAATTGAGTGGCTTTTGCGGAGCAGCCATAAATCAAATTTTCTGTTTTTAAGATTCTTGACAGAAGAGACTTCAAATTAAAGGTTGACACCGAGTTTGAGTAAATCTGATGACTAGTTGCTTATTTATGGAGCAAGAAATCCAAAATTATTGGCTGCCTCAAAACCAGAGGATTCATAATTCTCCATTGCGTTAAAGTCAACGAAATTGATTGAAAAAATATACCTAGCCCTGTTTTCTGATGTTTATAAGTGAGACAAATAGTTATACATTAAATTTTGTGACAACCAAGAATATTGGGCATAGCTAGGGTTGCTAGGAATGGAAATGTGCAACACAAGTGCTTCAGGCCACGTCATGCGTCTATCAGATATTTTGCTTCTCAAAAGTGATAAAGTCATTTTAAACCAACAATATTATGTTCAGCATGTTGCTTGGTCGATATTATTGAAGAATATGGTGATTAACCTGGCATAACTGTAAAGTTTAAGTTCATTTAATGCTAAGATTCAAGTTATAAGGTTAAGTACGGGGATAAAACCCTCTGGTTTTGAAGCAACCTGTGATTGTGAATTTTTTTCTCAATAAATCAGCAACCACTTATCAGATTTACACAAACTTGGTGCCAAACTTTAAGTTGAAATCTCTCCTATGCACAAATCTGAAAACAGGAAAGTTAGATTTATGGCTTCTCCACAGTGGCCATTCAAACGGCGCACATGTTTTTTGGGACACCCTGTAGTTTGGAAATTATATCAGGAGGATGTTTCCAAAAATGTCTCAAAGGAAGCTAGGAATGTTGAATGAATTTTTTCCAATTCGAGCAAACAAGCCGGGCAATTCTTCATGGTGGGAAAACAAATGACCATTGCATCACAGCCTCTTTCAAGTTTTTAGTTGATAGGAAACCCAATTAACATCATTGTTTCGCCCTTTTACAACATTTTCAAAAAGGTTTTCTTCATGAGTTAACAACTGTAGCAACGTGCACCTGCTCTGTCTGTATTTCATTGCCCTCATGTGACACGTGATCCTGGTGATCCAAAGGCGAAAAAGGGCATCAATTGGCAATATTTCTAAACGATCTCAGAACGGGGTCAAGGATACCTGCCTTGTTTATGGCTGATTAGAAGAGGCCATTAGACTATAGAGTCAAAGTAGATGCTTGCTATGTTTACAAAACATTTGGTAGTTGACGAGAAAAATCAAAATAGCGTGTGTAATAACTGCTTGTCAAAGAGGTTTGCTGGTACCAAACTTTGTTTAAGTAACGAAAAGAAAACAAAACGAATTAGGGCATGGACGGCAATTGTTATCACTAAACTGCTGATAGGTGATCTGTTATTAACAATCATTTGCACTTGAGTAAAATTGTCATTGTTGTGAAGGCATACGCGATTCTTTTCATAAAAACTAACAATTTGAGCCAGTACTGGAAGTTTCTTAGAATTTCCAGATTCTGGGTCTTCTTGAGAGTCTCTTATGAACCTAGTACGTCTTCCATAATTATCTTCATGTTTAGTCAACTACAGCCTTCTAATTTTCAGACGTTTCTGAAATATCCCCGGAGTATTATGATGCAGGAAACCGGTGAAAAAAAGTAAAAATATGGCAAGGATTTCCTTGACTAAAATAAATATTTTTCTGCAAGAACTTTTGATACTTTTCTCATTTCTCTGTATTTGTATATTGTATTAATTTTCCGTATCAATGTATTAATTTCTGTAATATCTTATTTCCTTGTAGTTTAGTTATCTGTCAGTAGAGTAATTTATAAATTGTATGTTGTGGATTTAAAATATATGAACTGAACTGAACTTTTCCCAGAGCTGGATTTTAGTAAGTTTTGGGTCTATCTTGATACCAGAAATTATCGTTTTGGGTTTATGTTTTGTACCCCCAGCCTGAGCACTCTTAATCCTACTCTTACCAGAGTTAGACTATGGGAGTGAAATTGGTGCCTACTTTTGGCGAATGACAATTTTTCTGGTATAAGTAATAAACGCTTTCCTGCGAAGAATAAACCAAAATATTCCATGGTGTGGTGAATATAGCATTTGATAAAAATTGATAACAATGTGAATACTTTCTCTTTGTTTTAGTTTCTTGTGGATTGGCAGGATAGCCATTGTTCACCAACCAAGCATAACAAAATTATTCAGGAACCAAAATATTGATGAACTGCTTTTAGCGACGATGTCAAGTAACAAAATAATGAAGACAAGTTGAGAATTAAAGTGAATAGAAGCAAGGTCTTGCTGGTTTTCTGCTTTGACTTATGCCTTATCATCAAGTCCTGCTTTTGATAAGTTTTTGCGTTGGTTAAATACAAGGAGGCCAAGAAATCATGTGAAGCAAAGCAAATACTGTAAAGTCTTAGTGACGTCAAGGACACTTTTATATCCCTGCAGCCCATCTTTAAAGGGGTTCCGTCGTCAAACAGTAAACAAATCCGTAAACTCGCACGTGTCGGGGATTATCCATTGTTCATCCATTGTTCTCTGCAGTTTGTTCGGTGGCTTCACTCGAGCCACCAAAGAGTAACCGTTAAAAATCCACTTATATCCGAGCAATAGTAGAAGATATGAATGTTTGGTTTGCTCCTTAGTGAGGTACAAGGATTAATGCCCAAACAGCAACTTTCATTTTGAAAAAATACGAAAATCCTGTGTGATCTCATCTTTCAAAAAACTGCAAAAATCATCGTTTTGTTTACATTTTCACGACGGAGCCCCTTTAAGGCAGACAGATCCTTTTGAAGTGCTTCATTGATATCATTGATATTCTTAGATCCATAGATTAAGAATATCAATTGCGGAGTTCCTCATGGCTCCGGTCTTGGTCCGTAGTTGTTCTTAAATTATGTCAATGTGTCTCTGATTGGTATCTAAAATGGTAAAATGACTATGATATACATCTAAGGATTTTGATAAGCATTAGCTCTTTCGATAACTAAATGAATTTGATAAAAAGATTCGGAAATAAAGAACAGTTGTTGGGCACCTGTTAGGCGTTTCGCTTCATCAGAAAAGCTTATACTTACACTCATTCATACACTCATTTTTTTTTATAAGAAACCGCTTATAAGAAACGGTAGGCTCAATTTTTCGAAAGTTAAGAAACAACCCTACCTGGATTTAAAAAGCTAAGAAACTTTTGCAATTTACAGTTTTAATTTTCTTATCGCAGTCAGAAATGTTTTGACACTGTACAGTTGTAGCAACTGTTTGGACATTATTTGGAGTGCATATTATGCTATTAAATTGTTCTGGGATCTTACTAAGTAATTTGGGAGCCCTTCAGACAAAACAAGATTAACTTTACATTTCTGGCATTAGAAATATAAGAAACACGGAAGAAACTTTTGGTAGCAAAATGGCCCAAAAAGTTAAGAAACTGCCTACCAGCGCCTGACCTTAGTTTCTTATAAAAAATGAGTATATTATTTCGCGAATACCGACATAAGAATGCTATTTTTGAAATACTATTTACCATCAGGTTTTGGATAGGAAATAGCAAACGTTGTGAGACACGCAACTGTTCGGAAAGAAGCGAAGAAAATTACTTGCAAGGGCTTAGTGCAGTCTTAAAGTACTTTGAAGAGATTTCGAAATTTCCACGAGGCTGAAAGTTCCACATGCAGTAACACTTCCTAGTTATCTGATTAGCATGCAGAAGGGCGAATTCTTTCAAAGGTAGAAACACATTCAAGTTTCAAACGGGATCGCTATTGCGGACGCGGACGGTGGCAAGTTCCTAAGGGGAATTTTCCGCTGGCTAGAATTTAGAGCATTAGGTTCCAAATCTTTAAATGATGTAGAAAGGTGGGTGCAAAATTATATGACCTATTTATTTTAATTGAATGGCATGACAGAAACTTTACACACTTATCTATAATTCTAACATTAGACTTTTCAGAAACATAGAATTTTGTCCACATTAGTATTTCAACTCTTTTCAGGATATGATGTCATCAAATTTCTAAATCGTAAACCAGAAGAGTGACAAGACTTTTGCTTAATACAATACTGTAGACATTCACAAGTTACGTTTTTTTGAAAATTATTTCATGTTCCGTCAACAAATTTAGAAATTACGATGGTTCTACGTTTTGGAAAATTCTTCATTAATTCTTAGAAAAAAAGAAAAACACTCGAATTCTGAAGATATTGAAGATATCAAAAAAGTCCAACGGTAGAATTATACCGGGTGTCCCAAAAAAAGTAGTCCAGTTTAAAAAATCATCAAAAATCAATTATCAAACCTTTGATAAAATTTTCTTTTTGACTTGTTTTTTCAAAGTCCCAAAAATATTTATAGATGATAAAATGTTTGCTTTTGATACAAGAAGGTGGAAAATTACATGTTGAAAAACCTTACTTTGAGCATTTTCAGATTTTTTATCATCAGTTAAGTTTCCAGTGATTGTGTGCATTTAATTCAGTCATTTATGACCACACAAGATGCTTTACATCCACAAAGAAATTGATCTAGCAATCATCAGTGCTTCTTTGCAGTATGATTCAAAACCAGGAAACCCTAAAAAGAGCTTAAAGTTGCTCATTTTCAAGGCAATTACAAAATCTGCTAGTTTGGGAAAATAATTTGGTCATCGATCTACATGACAAAAAAGAAAATTGAAGATCGGTCGTGGAATCATATTTGGGTGATTTTTCAAACAGGAGTACTTTTTTTTGGGACACCCGGTAGCAAAATAACAAAGTTTTTGAAATCATTCAGTTAAGAGAAATAGGTCATAGCATGTTACACCCACATTTTTAAGGATTTGAAATTTTTGCTAGAATTTAGGGGTTTAAAGACAAATGGTGGAGTTATGATACTTGTTACCAGGCAGTATAAAAATAGCCAGCATATTGCATTTATTCTTCTCCATAAATTACCAAACAATGAGACAACAAATGGCGCGTAGCTTTCTTTTGTTGTATTTTATACGTGCTCCGTGTTCGTTTTCATCCGTTTTCATTTTGGTGCATTTACCAGACGAAAACACTGCGAAAATGATTTTTAATTTGATTTGATTTCATATATTAAGAGAGGGTAGCCCTTCAGCAAGTGCTGATTGTCAAGGGGCCCTCCATCTACGATACAATACAATAATAATAATATAATACAAATGAAAGAAAACCTATTTAAAATATGTCAAAGTCTAATTAATCTATTAAAAACAATGTAAGAAATAATGATCAGTGTTAAAATCAATTTACAGGGTATCTAAAATACATTATCTACACAACAGTCTACGCTAAATATGGCTCTTGAAGGCATTGACCGAAGATGCCTGTTTAACCTCAGTTGTAAGGCTGTTCCAGCTTTTTGCACCCCTGAATGAAAAGCATTTTTGTCCATTAACGGAACTTTTCAAAGGCAGCCTCAAGTCAGTGTTTGTATTTCGTAGGCTGCGCTCGGTGCAATCAGCCTTTTTGGTGAAAAGATTGCAAATATAGGTAGGAGCAAGGTCGTTGATGCATTGCATGATGCAGCGTTCACGCCGCTCCGGAAAAGAGACAACGCTATAAAAACGAAACTTTTACAGCATTGACAATTGACAGCATTGACAATTTCAAAGGTTTCTCCAAGCATTAGACAAAACCTTGACTATGCCAGCAATGTTGAATACGTGTTCAAATGGGCACTCGCTAAGAATTTTGTTGTGTTGTTGTAGTTGCTAGCGTTTTCAAAAGTATCCGTTTTTTGAAATTGTGTTGTTCATATTGCGTTTTGCGTCTTCAAAAGTCTCCGTTTTAAAAGCGGAACAAGAACGAGAACGCAGAACGCAAGGTGAAAACGGATAATGATTTTTCCGTTTTCATATAGGTACGGAATAATGCGTGAGAGAGGCCTAAACAGACGTCTGCGCATCCTAAATTGTTTTCTGAGTAGCGGCGGAACGGTGCTAAACGTAAATTAACGTAGTTAAAGGCACACTGTCATGGCACTGATTGGATGAATAAGACAATAACAAAGAATGGAATTATGCAAGCTTCAGTAGTTTCGCTGTACACTGAAATTCATGAAGACGATAACGATCTGAGTCCCTCTATTCTCGAAACAAAGTATGATCCAAGGACATAAAGGTTTGGTAATTATTTGGAGACCAAGTCTCTGTTAGTGATCTCAACATTACGACTAGCCAATCCCAGCCACGACAGTGTGCCTTTAAAAGCAACTTAGCTAGGGGGATTGGGTCAATCTAAATATAACCTATTGTATTTGATGTTCTCGATCGATGAAAACAATAGAAACAGAAGTGGCGGCGTCTGTCGTTCTTTTCTGCTATGCTTAGATCATGTCGCTATCTCTCCGTTCATTTACTTTAAATAGTATACGGAAACCCGTCGATGAGTTTGATTATTCACACAGGATTAACGACTTGCTTGAAACCCAATCGAGACAATCTTCAGCAAAAGTAACTGAATACAATGACCNCGGCGGAACGGTGCTAAACGTAAATCAACGTATTAAAGGCACACTGTCATGGCACTGATTGGATGAATAAGACAATAACAAAGAATGGAATTATGCAAGCTTCAGTAGTTTCGCTGTACACTGAAATTCATGAAGACGATAACGATCTGAGTCCCTCTATTCTCGAAACAAAGTATGATCCAAGGACATAAAGGTTTGGTAATTATTTGGAGACCAAGTCTTTGTTAGTGATTTCAACATTACGACTAGCCAATCACAGCCACGACAGTGTTCCATTAAAAGCAACTTAGCCAGGGAGACTGGGTCAATCTAAATATAACCTATTGTATTTGATGTTCTCGATCGATGAAAACAATAGAAACAGAAGTGGCGGCGTCTGTCGTTCTTTTCTGCTATGCTTAGATCATGTCGCTATCTCTCCGTTCATTTACTTTAAATAGTATACGGAAACCCGTCGATGAGTTTGATTATTCACACAGGATTAACGACTTGCTTGAAACCCAATCGAGACAATCTTCAGCAAAAGTAACTGAATACAATGACCAGTAAGTAGAAGGCCTATTCACTCCGGTGTATTATCAAACTTTTTAATGAGATTTTGGTGACTACATGTGTCTGCCTAAGCTAATTCAATTTTGAGCTTTTTGATTATCTCCCTATAAACTATCCTTGAATATTATGTATCCAATGTCTCGCAGTTTTAAATCGACTCCATACGAAAATTCATACCCATTCCTTAAACGCGATCTTCTCATTAACAGTCATGTAATACCTAGATGATATCATTCGCTTGTGAATTGGAAAGTATAGGAAACTGAGACATGTTTAGCGACTAGAGAATACTATTCATATTTCGATTCATTACTGATTTGCTTTGTTTCCAGCGTGGTCTCGTGCAAATACATTATTGAGACACTGCGCATAAAACCTACAAGGGACGGAAGGTGAAGGCTTGAGCCTGGTTTCCACTTAAGGCCTGATTACATGAGCAGGGCTGGCCCTGTTAACCTGGCTTTCTCGGTAAGCAGAGATGCAATGTCGCGTGTGATTACATGGAGAAATTTACCCCGTGGCTGTGAAGTAATTTTGGAGGGAAAAATCAAATCATTGGCAATATGGCGGCTTGCTGCATGCATGCACAGGCAAGGTTTTAGGAAGCAAGCCCGGTTCCCCCTGCCAAGCAACTCAAGAGGAAAACGTCAATATTTCATCCCTTCGAACAAGGCCAGCCTTGCTTTGCAGAAGTGGGATCCTAGCCTACGTAAAGACTCCACTGGTTTCTTTTTATAGAGGGTTAGAGTCTGCACGCAGGAGATTGGATCCTAGCTGCCAGGGCTGGGCCATTTACCATCTAATCGTGTTTCAGGTTTATCAAATGTCTCCTATTGGTGAAGGGATCTCGCCTAAAATCGTCCACCTCGGGTAACAGACCCAACTCTGCTCATGTAATCAAGCCCCTTGTCGCATAAGTGGTTTGGGTCATTTGCGAACAATGATAACTGCTCGAACGACCTAGTCGAAATTCATTTTCTGATCGACATGGGAATCAATCACAGAGTGCTACAAAGTCAACGGTGTCACATCCGATACAGTAGAAACTAATATAGGGGTACCACAAGGATCTTGCCTTGGGCCTCTCTTATTATTTCTTTATATAAATGACCTTCCTTTCGCTTTAAGAAAGACACAAGCGACTATGTACACCGACGACACAGCGATCTCATTCTCTTCGGATAAAATTGAAGAGATTGACGTTGTTGTTAATGCAGAACTTGCCTGCCTTGAGAAATGGTTGCAGGGCAATAAGCTGTCCTGGAATATCGTCAAAATACAAGCCATGATAATTGGTTCAGCCCAAAAGTTTGGGCAGATAAACAAAACGTCAGAAATTACCCCTTGCTTCAAAGTTTACGATACAAGGACAGCAACGCAAGCCAACACTTTGTTCCGATATTGTTTCCATATACTACTT
This sequence comes from Aurelia aurita complex sp. Pacific, assembly GCA_004194395.1. Classification (NCBI taxonomy): domain Eukaryota; kingdom Metazoa; phylum Cnidaria; class Scyphozoa; order Semaeostomeae; family Ulmaridae; genus Aurelia; species Aurelia aurita complex sp. Pacific. Next base: position 695,971 of record REGL01000006.1, on the reverse strand, counting down.
TGTTTCTACATGCTCTTCAAAAGGCAAAGTGCTTGAGAAACAAAACTTTGCTTTGACAACATTCAAGGCAACATTTAAAGCTGTGATGAGTTTTACCTCAGAGGCCTAGATCTGAAACACAAAACGATAGAAATTGGATTTCCAAGTTGTGCAATCGAGAGGACAACTTCTTAAGCCACCATGTCGAAAATCCCTCTCACAAAAATTTGCATTATTCGCAAGAGCGATTTCGCCGGAAAGTTGACTTGGGTTCTATTTTTGAGTGATGTCACCTTGCTGCAAGCCAATCAGATGACCGAGAAAAGTCATTGCCAGCGGGGCTTTTCAACGCTCATAAACTAAGCTTTGGTCTCTCAAAACGGGAAGCAAATTCGCAAAAAAGGCAAGAAATCAATTGAACTTGAAATTTTGAAACAAAAGCAACACTGTGATGCAGTTGCAGTTGTTATTCGTAAATATCAACTTCGGTAGCTACCTGTGCAGTATTCCCATGAGATGAATATTTGTGTTGCACATGAGACATTTCTTGAGCAAGTGGTTGAAGTCATGTGCATGCTAGCCTATTGCCCTTGATAACTTATTAAATGCTCACCGTTAGAAGCACAGGGTATCATCATAGTCTATTTAGACCTGGTTCCACCTGTAGCTGAACTGATTAAAGTTCAGAGACAAACTGGTTGAAGAATAAATACATTCTAGAGCCAAAGCACAATGCGTATACATTGCTTATCAGGTCACCATATCATAGGATAATTAAAGGAGCTGGGAGCTGTTTTTAATTACGTTTAGGTGAAGGCAGAGCGCGTCCATGATTCAGAGCCAGTTAACTACAACATCCTGAACCATAACCTCCTAGACGAAGCAAGGATCTATTACAGTCTTGTTTTAAAGCAATGCAATTTATCTAGCTTTCAAGAAGAGCAAAGATACTTCAAGAGATATTTGGCTGAGAAGTGCTAGTTTTGAGGCTTAATATATCAGACAATTCGGAGTAGAAGTGATTGATTGTCAAGGACAGGTGGGAAGAAAGAGATTTATTAAACAACAAGAGTTGACACAGAGATTGATGGAA
>REGL01000006.1:650200-661560 GCA_004194395.1 Aurelia aurita complex sp. Pacific | reverse complement strand
CATATGTTTTCACTAGGGGAGCAGACGTTTCTTTGTCCTATTTATAGATTGCCTCTACTTAACTTCCTCAACTAACTCTAAAGTATTATAAAATGGTACATTGAAAAATCTTATTCTGAGCTAAAAAATTCTCTTTAAGCAACATCGTAATCTTGCTTATGAGCCATTTTTTGAGGTTGTTGAATATCCTTTTCAAGTCTGCAAAGATAGTTCGCGTTTCTTTCTGATATTTATGACCAAAACCTAGAATCTTAATAAAGAAAACAAAATTAATCTGATAAACATCAGTTTGATTTTAAAAGCAAAGGATAACAACAGAGTTCATTGCTAGGCAAAAATGATTTTCATACAGTATCAAATTCTTTGTGAGACTGCAATGGATCTTGGGCAGCACAGAGTCTTTATGTTACTCAACCAATCAGAGAGGCTTAGATTCGCAAGCAATGAGATGCTAGCAGGATGTGCCTCCATGTCGTCTATAATCAAGCAATCGGAGCTTTGAGTGCAAAAACATTCAGGAGATAAGACGAGACACTTAATGAAAACCCACGGGTATTAAGTCTGGTTCCATATGAGCGGAGGCTGCCGTAAAGTTGCCGGTGGCAGTCTTCTGCTATCTTCCATCTGCCATGCACCCTGCATCGCAGTCAAAATATGTATATAAATATACATCTTTCTTATCATTGTTATTGTTATTGTTATTATTATTATTATTCTTTAATCATGCTATTAGAGCTAACTTGTAAATCTCCCCATCATGCCTAAATTGAGATAGATGGATGTCATCATGTAGAGTAGTTTTATAGGGAATAAAAAGTTTCCATTACTATTATTTTATTATTATTATTATTATCTTCTAGTTCACTCCTAAAATTCATATTTTAGAGGAATTGTTCATCAAATGTCAAGCTACAACAAGTAGCCTCAGACACTCAATACTTTTCTAAGTATCCTAGCTATTGCAAGGAGGATTGATTCCTGGATGCGGTGAATATCATCTGGCAATCCTAAACTCTTCAAATGTTCTCTTAACTTTTTTGGGATGGAGCCGAGTGCCCAAACCACTAATTATTATCATTATTATATTGCTATTATTATAATTATAAAATTATTTACAGTTGGTGCAATACATAGTTACAAACTAATTCAAACCAACTATTTACAATACTACAAAATTAAAAAGTCAAATTTATGGCGAAGTCATACATATTCTGATGAAATGTTACCAAACCAATTACGCGCAAAATTATTCTCCAATACAATGCTACTAGGAGGATACTCCGGGGCCATTGCATAGGGTTGGATTGTGTATACCCCGAGGCCATTGCATAAAGATAAGAAAAATACTTCAACTACACGACATTTGCTTCAAACAAGTTACAAGACTGAGTGGCTTATGAAGGGATGGGGTAAAGTACTGCAAAAATTCACTCGAGTCGAACAGTTTCATGGATAAAGTGTAGCGTAAGCTTAAGAATATGTCTATTCAGTGAATCGAGAAAATCATTATCGCCATGCAATGAAAGTTGTAAAAGCTTCATTTGCAAGATGTACATATCCAAGTGGTCGTACTAATGCATGGATTCCAGCGAGAAGGTCTCGTCTTTGTACATCAAAGCTAGGGCAAAGTAACAGGAAGTTTCCCATATCTTCAATACCATCATTTGTCGGACACGTTGGATTTGTGGTATGGTCACTTGATCAGAAATGGGTATAAACAATGTTAGCTGAATTGGTCTAATAATGCAAAAAACAACATAGGGCTCAAATCTTTAAAAAGGTCGGTGTAAAATTCTATTACAGTTTCCTTTGAATTAAATGGCTTGGAAGGAACTTAGCGTTTTTTGCTGTAAATCTGTCGTGGAAATTTATTGATATCTTGATTAGCTTCAAAATGGCGGCATTTGTTAAATTTGAGGCTATGACGTCATCAAATTTCTAAATCCTAAACCAGAAAAAATCCAGATTTCTGCTTTTGACCATATTGTAGGCCTTCAAAAACTATGCTTTTCTTGAAAGTTATATGAATTTTCCTCCTTTAGTTTAGGATTTACGATGATTTAAATTTTTTCAAAATTTTCCATCAATTTTTTCAAAAATCATTAAATTGCCGCCATTTTGAAAAAAAATCGAGATATCAAAAAATTTCCACGGCAGATTTACAGCAAAGTACTATAAGTTCCTTTCAAGCCATTCAATTCAAAGAAAAATGGAATAGAATTTTACACCCACCTTTTTAAAGATTTGAAAGTTTTGAGCCCTATGCTGCAAAAAACAGAAGAATTTTGTCATCTAGAAAGTCTCTCCTCAGCACGCACAACGTAACAATTGTGAAACAGACTAATTTCAATAAATTGAACAAAACTAAAGTTGAAGGTCGTCAAGATCTCAAAATTTATGGAACTCATTAAAATCCAACTGACTGCAACATTTGAAATATGCAAATTTTATCAATATGAAAGAACTTCACGTCATTATAAACATGTGATCAACAAGAATTTATTTTCAATCATTAATAATAGGTTGCTTTGCGAAATTTATGGAAATCTAACAAACAGACGTTTCACAAAACAAGGGACGGATTGAGAACGCTTTTTCCCACTGCCTGCGACGTTTTTATTTATACATTTATTAATTTGTTCATGATTGTGTGATCATGGAGATCACAAAAGATGTGTTCAGCAATTTTCTCTGTTCATGTGATCAGTTCCAATATCAACCAATCACTTAACACTCACAAGAATTTAGCAGGTGTTGACAGGTAGGGCATACCCTGTTCTTATACCGGGTGAGTCAAAAATAATTAATTTTTGGTGAGCTGCGGAATACAAAGTTTGCGACCGATGTTCAAAACTGGAGTCTTAATCTATCAGTCAAAGGCTAACTTAGATGTGGAAAGTTTATTTGGTAAAATCACTTATCTTTCAGACCGAGAAATTAGAAGAATTCTGGTAAGCGGTATGTATGGGACGAGAATTCCATGTTCAATTGTGGTCCATGATTTACTTACCTTTGAAATTTAAATTCTTTTCTGAAACTGACAACTGTATTGAATTTGAATTTAAATAGCAACTAAATCATGGACCACAATTGAACATGGAATTCTCGTTCCTATACAAACCCTTTACCTGGACTGATTATATGACCGTAGTTATCGCTATTGAAAGGCTGCCGGACGCTCCTAACTTCAACGACTCATAATCACACGCCATTATTTTGAAATGACTATTGGCAGTAATAGCGTTCAAAAGTGAAAAATGTCAGTCCAAAAGAAGCCGTAATATTTGTTACGAGTCCCAGTATGAGCGGTCTCGGTCTGATGTAATAGCCTCGTTTTGAATAGCCATTTGCTGGGACTCATCGAGCTCATTGTAATCAGTCTACCCTTTACCAGCATTTTGCTAATTTGTGGGTCTAAATGATGAGTTATTTTACCAAACAAAATGTTCACAGCTAAGTTAGCTTTTGATTGATATAGATTAACATTTTAGATTTGAATATTTGCAGCATATTTTTATTCCACTGCTTGCCAAACATGTAAACTTTTTTTGACTCACTAGGTGAAGGTGAAGGTGAAGGTGAAGTTGCGGTTTTTAGCGCCAAGCGCTGGGATCGCAGAAGTAGAATAGGCCTAATCGAGTCCGTGACCCCTTGTCATGACGTTGAAGTGATGGGGCTCTACCTGGGATCGAACCCGGTCCACCTGACTGTTCTGGCTGCAATGTCAGAGGATTACACCACTGCGCCACAATACCTTCAGGTGAACTGAGCTCGGTACACAAAACCACCGCGAAACAAAATATACGAGGCTAACAACAAGCGAAAAATTGAAAAATTCGTGTAAATTTCATGCATCGTTGATTTTTTATAATAAGGTAGATTTTGATCTGTTTATTATTCTTTGCTATTTAGCGGTATACCTGAAATCCTGATGCTCACAAAAACGGGATTTGAAATAATTTCATATATTACCAGGAATTGAAAAATCTGAGAGGTCAATTTGACTGTTGGTATAATCAATGAAAAAATGAAAAGAAATATTTTCAGCTAAGTAATAGAAAAATTCAATGACGTAGTTTTAAAAGCATACAAACATGAACAGGTCAAAATGATGAAAACGGTCCCTTGGATGAGCTTGGAAAACATAACACTTGGCCTACGTTTTGATAGGAAATCAACGTAACATCAAATTAATGCGAATTTTTTCAAATTCGCATCAATTTAAAGGCAGTGTCTTGGCTATGATATTGACTAGGTGTTCCGATAAAAGCAACACCAAATGAGCCTTGGTTGAGTATGCGCAAGCTTTCCCAAACAAATTGAGTTGCACAAAAGTTACATATTTGGATACCTTTCACATAAGTCTTTGCAAATTTTGCTTTGAAATAGATGGACTAACCTGTAGGTAAGAGATGTATCTACTATCTACTATCCTAAATATCATTGTGCGAAACAGGATCCGATGTGAAGAAAACCACACAAACGATGTGTACCAAACGATAGCAAGTTTGACAGGAATAAAAATCGAAGATTTCTGAACAATCATAAAAAATTTGATTGTATTACTTATTATGCAAACAGTCTTTAAGTGCATCTATGTCAAGTACCAAATACACTCAAGACATATCGCTAAGTCTTGAAAATTGCCTTTCATTGCTCTGGGGAAAATTTGTGTTTTTACAAGCTACCTGGCTTTGAGGAATACTATGAAATTACAGGAAAATTATAAAAAAAATCAGTTTTAATTTCACACCATTACATAAATTGGATACAGCTATTAATTATATCAAGCAGGACGCATACTCATGCAATCGCAGGGTGTAATTTTCTGTGGCTAAAAATACGATATTTTGTAACATGTCATTGTTCAAAATATGATTGATTGATTGATTGATTGATTGATTGATCGATTGATTGATTGATTAATTGATTGATTGAATGATCCACCTCCACCAAAGCTTCGATTACCGAGATTGTAGCGGATACTGTGGATTACCATTCTCGATGCAAAATTGCAATGTGTTTAGCTTAAATACATTCGGTGATTTGACACGCAGCGCCACGCAGAGAGGACGGGTTGTACCGCCCCTTTAAGATGAACGAGTTATTATTGCAGTTCTGCATGGAGCCAATCTATATTGAGCTTTTAAAAGATTTTTGCTCAATAATTTGACTTAAGAATGCTCAGGTTTGTATTGTTTTCTTCTGTTTCACTTTTGCAGATAATTTCGCTCGAAAACCTTTTCACGCGGAATATTTTTCGCTCAGTTTTAATTTCGCGCAACAAGAACGGGCGCGAATTCTAATACAACACGAATTCAAATATAAGTATGGTATTCACATGGTATGGATATGAGTGCGAAAATGACATGACGTTTATTGGCGACAATTTGTATAGTTTATCGAAATATAAATGCTCTAATAGGCATCACAATATACTTCCTAATAAGTAACCAACATAACTAACACATGGCATGAACGTCACTGCTAATATAACTTAAAACCAGGCCAACCAAATTGTTGTTTACAAGAACTTGTGGATGCATTTGGTTTTGTAAAAATACAAAAATATTGATCGGAGCCTTGAGGTCTGAAATAGTCCTTGCAGCCTTGAGTTTAAAATCAGCTGAAAGAAGACCTACTTGGCAAGCAAATTAGTGGAAACTAACAGATACTGCATTGGAGTTTATAAGAATTTATGGATGCATGAGATTCTATAAAAGTAGAAAATATGGTTAGAAGCCTTGAGGTTTGAAATAGTCTTTGCGGTCTTGAGCATAGAATCAGCTAAAGGAAGACGTACTTGGCAAGCAAATTAATGGAAACAAACGCATACTGCATTGGAGTTTATAAGAATTTATGGATGGATGAGATTCTATAAAAGTATAAAATATGGTTAGAAGCCTTGAGGTCTGAAATAGTCTTTGCAGTTTTGAGCATAGACTCAGCCAAAGGAAGACCTACATTGCAAGCAAATAAGTCGGCAAGCATTGGAGTTTGTAAGGATTTGTGGATGCACAACATTCTATAAAGGTACAAAATATGAATAGGAGCTTTGGTTTCTCAATCAGAATTAATATTTGCAGTCTAGGCATTCGAACTTGAAGTTAGACGAGAGAACATTGGATTAAACCAGTGCCCACTACATGAATTTTATGCGAAGCAGTGAATGAACCAGTGACTGCATTATCTTCTATTGATATTTTGCATGTTACAAACTTGGCAGCCTTGAATTATGAATTGGTTATGTCTGAAGATCTATCTAAGAATGATAAAGAAAAGACATTTTACATGTCACTATATATGAGAAGTCAAAGATATTTTAGTTGCCACTAACAATACTTCTTGCAACAACATTATGGAATATGATATGTTTCTAGGACCAATCTGAAAAAGATGCGAGCAGTAAGGGTTGAAACTTGTGAACGGTGATCGTAAGCAAGCAAAATGCAAAGTATAGTATGGAAGAAAGCCTTGTTAAATTTCTTCCATGAAAGAATGAAGCTCAGAGATTCCAAAACTTTTAAATTGTCAGCTGCAAGAAGAGCACCACCAAGAAGCAATAACGTAACAAAACTCTGGATCACAATATTGCCCAAGATATGTAAGTACTTTATACAAAAGAATGAAATCAGTCTGGTACAAGCTAGCTGTTGGTAGAAGGTGTGCCACATCTCTTTGATGAAATACTAAAAAAAGAGGTCACCAACGCTTCATGTTCATTATATAAAAGTCTTCATCTAGGGTTGCACTACAGCTGTAAGAACTGTTTTACAACAGGCCCTGCAACAAAAAATGCTTTATTTTTAAATTCAACATCCAACATTGCAAACATCATGAAAGTTCAAATCCATAATAGGCCAGATACAATGATCTACGTCAATGTCAAGTGCCAATGAAAATGTACCACAATATATAACTATGGGGGGAACCTTAGATTTCTTGAAAAATCCTTGCAGATATTTGCAGAGTGGGCGCTCACATCTAAAGTATGTCACAAGTAGAGTGAAAGTAGGTTGTACATTATCGAACATCATTTCAATCTAAAAAATTTCAAGGTCCTTTGTTCCCCATGGTATTGCCTTTGTAGTTCTGTAAGTTAGTTCCTATGTAGTTTCTAAAGTAATTCGGTTTGGTAAAATGTTTAACAGAATATAGCGAAAAATCAGGGAGCTCCAACAACAAAGAACAATCAATCAATCAATCAATCAATCAATCAACCAACCAATCAATCAATCAATCAATCAATCGACAAATCAATAAACTTTTCAGATACTCAAGTAAGAGTCTGGATTGAGCTACAATTGTCTAAATTCTGTACTGTGGAAATTTGCTGAATTTTCGAAAGTACACAAAGTTCTTGCACCCAGCTTAGACTTATTGCAATTTGTTCCTATTTTCGCTCGCAATTACGAGAATTTACGAAAATGAAACGAAAAATAAGTCTACATACGCCCAGCTTAGGGTAAAAAGTCAGCTGCAGAATGTTAGGCGGTAGATGTTTAGTTCCACTTCTGATAAATATATTGAGATAAAATCATATTGCTAATCCCAGTGGTACGTATATTCACGAAAATTCCCTTTTCTTCCCGTGGGAAGTACGGAGGTCATAAAGCACTTAGAGAGTCAGTGCCTAGCCGCTAGAAAGTTCCGATTTTTTTAATATGGAGCAGCTTCCCATAATTTAGACCATCTAGTCACGAAAGGTTCTCCGCAAGGGGTGCAACACTCCGAAAAAACTACTCCGAAAACTAAATCACTCCAAACATCTCGAGCATTTCACAAAAAAGCTTCAGAAATCCCAAAACTATTCAAACACATTAAAAATCTTGAAAATCTTTACACAAACTTAGACATCCCAAAGAATATCCTGAAAATGTTTGAACATCCCCGAAATCTCCACAAACAGATTATATCAATTCTCCAAAAAATCCGACAAGTCCTTGAAAATCTCAAAACTCGTTTAAATTCTCAGAAAATCTTGCAAAAAGCTCGAAGAATCTTTAAAACATCAAAATTCTAAAAGTCTCAGAGAGTCCTACAAATCTTAAAAATTCTGTGAAATCTTTCAAAGGACAAGCAAGGACAAATCGCAAAAACCTTTGAAAATCTGAGAGATCTTTTATCCCAAAATCTCATCCGCTATCTTTCCTTGGAGAAATTTGCCCCTCGTATCATTCCATCAAAAATGTGTACGAGATTTTTAATAAAAGAAAAAGAATTTATGGAAGATTCTAAGGAATTTCTTGATTCCCATGGAAATTGCACGAGATTTCTTGTAAGTGATATCAAACACTTATACTTTTTTGGATGATTTGGGTTGGAAAACGATAGCACATTTTTCGTTAAAAGCACTCTTGCAGCTCACAATTGAAAATTGAAAACAATTCTAAACTTCAAAGTGCCCCCTGATCACTTCTGATAGAGTTTCTTAATTTTCTGGGTTAGGCAACTACAGTTTCTTAAAAGCAGTTTTGTATACAACTGAATGTGATTCTGGATATCAAAATCTTAAAGAAAATGAGACTGTTGTTTGATTAAAAACAAATACATAGCATTTAGATTTCATAGCATAAACCTCAAATCTTTCTAATCTAAATGGCTATTGAATCTTTGTTGATTACATGGCTTGAAACGAAGTTTACATAGTTTATTATTGCGTTGGAAAAACTCTGAGCTGCATTCACTTAACTTTATTAACAGCTAGTTGTAATTCAACAGTTTACTCTTTTGACAAGGTTCAGCTATATTTTGAGATGTTGCTTGGTTGGTCTAAGTTATGCCAACCGTCCGAAAAACTATTTCAAATATATGGCAATTCATTCATTTCTCGGACTATTCCCTCCTTTTCAAGTCCATATTTTAGAAGATGTGAAAAAAATGAATTCCAAATTTGCTTTGAAGCACGAAATTTGAATGAAGAACGGAGGTCAATCATTTTGCAAACATATGAAGCCATGAAGCATCTCAAAAGATAGCTAAGCATCGAACTAAACGGTGACACATAGCATTTGCCAATAACTTTAGTGAAGCTTTGTTTGGGTCACCCGGGAAAAATTTAAAAGCCTTCTTCTTCATCAATGGATGTAAAGTGGTGGGATTTTCAAGAAACAATAGTCTGTGAGGGTCTATGAAATAGTAGTAAGCAGAAGTTTGTTGCTCTTCTGGTAAAAGATTTAAAAATTTGATGACGTCAGAAGCTTAGCAACGAGTTGAAAATACAAACACGCTTGTTTATTCTAAAAAGATGTTGAAAAAGTTCATCGGAGAGATACAGTGGAGTACCTACAGTTTTTAATTTTTACATCAGTCAGCCTAAAGAAAGATGCAATACAGTAGTGTCCCGCATATAAGAAACAACCTTTTCCACTTCAGGTCTGACATGTTGCTTATAAAATGAGGTAACATTCAAATCAGGGTAAAGTTTCTTATTAGAAAATTCATGCACTATCGATCAACTACTCAGACACAAAATTGATGATTGTGATAAAAAGCATATTATTTTAATTTGCATTTGAAAATGTTCACTTCCAGTAAATGATATGATTATTCCAGGAAGGCGTTTTTTGCTTGGTCTTGTTAAATAAGGGAAAATGTTTTTTCAGACCTGTACTAGTTTCTAATAAAATGGGGTATTGGTTTGAAAATCAGGGTCTGTGTTTCTTAAATTTGTGTTTCTTATATGCGGAACACTACCGTAGCCATTTCCATAACCTTTTTAAAAACATTTGAAGCCCCTGTTAGGCACTGGGCAGAAGTCTGCCCAAAATAATTTCTGAGATTTTTCGGCAGTCCAATAAACCTATGGAGAGTTTTCCTTTGTATAAATCAATCGATAACGGCATACTTTTCACCTAGAATTGAATTTTCGAGCCTTCTCAATAGGACTGCATGTGATACTTTCTTTTCACTGACTTCGAATCAATGGCCTCTTTATTCGCAAATATTTGCAAAAACATATAGGCTCAAAAACAGACAATACAGAAAAAGGCTTCTTCTGATGCTACCGCCAATCAGAAAGTACAAAAATACGTTTTTCATATAGCAGCGCTGTTAAATTCACGAGTACACGGCGAAAGAGCGGTAATTTCAACTAAATTCGACTGGTTTCGCGAGTATCTTGTGTACAGAAATACTTAATATCTTAGGCCTATCTGCTCTTGTTATGCTGTGAAAATCTCGATTACTATTACACTACGATTATTTAGAAACAGTCTGAATAGTTGTGAGAACGTTGGCCCGTATGATTAGTGAGAACTCGTTGCCTGAGAATAGCAGAGCTGTGTCAACAGCACAGATAAAACACATGAAGCCGGTCTCTTTGCTGCCAGTGAATTTCGCTTGATAGTTGTGAAACGATTCTGTTTGGTTGTTATTTTAGCGATGAAACGCAAGAGCGAACAATCAGCGTAAAAGCGCCGCTCAATCGCCCTTTTGTGGCGGGATGTGCGCCATTCGATGTTATTACAGTTTTCTATGCAATGTGCAAAAGTATAAGCGGTTGTCGATCCGGATCACTAAAACATGTATGGTCGGTTACTCTTTAAAGCCTTGTCTTACCCTTGAGCTGAAAGCAATGCGAACATTACGGAACAATGCCTCGATGATGTACAGTAGTGCGCTCGACAAATGTTTTCACCATTTCCTTGTGGGAGAGATCTTTAGGCTGCTTACCAGACTAGCGAACCATTAAGAGCATTAAATACGATCGTGAAAACGCTCAGCACCCAAAGAAGAAACAGCGAAGGAGGGGTGTGACCTCTCTTTCAACATTGTCCAGGGACACCTGAATCTATATTGCTGTTGCATTTTATATGTTAATCCGTCTGGGAACCCTTCAAACGAACAAACATTAAGCCTGGCTTCCATATACTCAAAGAATTTCTCGTTTTATGGCGAGACAGGGCGGCTCACTTCATTTTATATTATTTAGGCACCGTAGCCCCGTCAGTCCATCAGAACTGCTTTTCAGGGGGCAGTGGAAATGCAGCTTCAGAGCCCTTGAACCATTTTTGTCACGGTCTTCGAAGGGCACCGCACAGTTTTGATGGCTGTTATGTTATACGACTTCAAGCAAAATATGTAAGGGTGTATTTACTATTACGGATTTGATGGGGGAATTCTATACATACAAAAAGTGAAGCTCGTTATGCTTGCCTTACTATACCGGTTGTCTCTAGACTGACGACATCGTCGTAGTTGATGAACGCTACAGTACAGTTTGAGCAAATAATTCCATTCAATTAAAATTGTAAAAAAGTGTCGTCATTGTTGTTTTTTTTTTTTTTTTTTTTTTTTTTTTTTTTTTTTTTTTTTTTTTTTTTTTTTTTTTTTTTTTTTTTTTTTTTTTTTTTTTTTTT
>REGL01000006.1:622226-641341 GCA_004194395.1 Aurelia aurita complex sp. Pacific | reverse complement strand
TTCGATAAACTGACGTGAGATAATATCAAGTTTCGAACTACCTTTGGACAACCGACAAATCATTTTGCGATGATCGATTTCCCGAGAACTAATCAAAACTGGTTTGGTACCCAACATTTTCGGTGATTGTCATTAAGTTTCGTTAAACAAACGTGAGATAATATCAAGTTTCGAGCTACCTTTCGACAACCGACAAATCATTTTGCGATGATCGATTTCCCGAGAACTAACCAAACCTGGTTTGGTACCCAACATTTTCGGTGATTGTCATTAATTTTCGATAAACTGACGTGAGATAACATCAAGGTTCGAGCTACCTTTCGACAACCGACAAATCATTTTGCGATGATCGATTTCCCGAGAACTAATCAAAACTGGTAGGGTACCCAACATTTTCGGTGATTGTCATTAAGTTTCGATAAACAAACGTGAGATAATATCAAGTTTCGAATTGCTTTTCAACAATTAAAAATCAGTTTGAAACACTTGATATTCCGATTTGTAATCAACATTTGCTTTGGTACCAAATTTTAGGTACTTTAATCCAAATTTACACTGGTTGATACAAGGCTTCGATAAAAATTTCTTATCATTACATCAAGTTTCGAAGCGCTTTCCCACAGTTAACGAAATCACTTGACAATTATCGACACTCAAAACGAGCTTCGGCACCAAAATTTTCGGCAGCAGTTTTTTAGTTTCCCTAAACACATATCAAGTTCAAACAATCCTTCAATAGATATCATATTCATTTTACGAAGGTTGTGATAGAAGTTTCTTTGCTCTGAAGTCCAATTGAAGCAAGCGTAGCCATTGCGCCAATTCAATGTCATGTTTTGAGGAATCGGCATATCGGATCAAGTTCCTAACTGTTTTTCGTAGAGCTACCGAAGCCCATGACACTTAGTATATATATTCTTCAAGATATTTTTCTTGACTACATTGCAATGGAGTCTCTACAGCAATTTTAATAATTTTAGATCTTTCTTGAAACATGACAATGTTCTTCGAAGGTGTACGGGATTTTTTCAGGATGATTTGTTTCTCTCTATTGTATCATTTTCTTTGACTTGCATAGCGGTCAAACCATCATTAAAGGGGCTCTGTCGCCAAATCGTAAACAAAACGATTATTTTTTGCAGTTTTTTGAAAGGTGATATCACACAGGACTTTCATATTTTTTTCAAAATGAAAGTTGCTGTTTGGGCATTAATCCTTGTACTTCACTAAGGAACAAACCAAACATTCATATCTTCTACGATTGCTCGGATATAAGTGGATTTTTAACGGTTGCTTTTTGGTGGCTTGGGTGAAGCCACCAAACAAACTGCAGAAAACAATGGATGAACAATGGATAATTAGGGACATGTGCGAGTTTACGGATTTGTTTATTGTTTGGCGACGGAGCCCATTTAAATCAAAACATTTCACTGCAACAATCTACCAAAAAACTCCAAAAATTCTCCAATTTCCAGGTAAAAGCACCAGATAAAATCTATCATTGAAGGGTAGTCACAATGAATTCAAGAAATTTCACACCATATTATCGGACAAATTTTGAATAAACGTTATAATTTTACGAAACTTTCATCCGATCGCCAGGAAGCGAGATAATATCATACCGCTACTATTATTTACCCCACCCATACACAATATTAGCGGTTGAATAATCATCATTTTGGTCAACAGAGACTATTTGACTTGAGTGATTATCGTTTTGGTCAACGGAGACTCGAATGATTAAAACATGACCCTATTTAGGCCCCCATCCACCCGAACTTGCGGCACCAATCAGCTCCCAAAATCAGACGAATTCTATTGTGATTCAAGCTTCCATCGACAGCACGAGCTTTGCTCTACTTACCTATGCAAAGTTTTCGTCGTCAAATTTGTGCCAAATGGGCTCGTTGCTGCATTTGGCTTTTCAGTTTCAGCCTCAGTTTCAGCGAGATAATGATTAAGAATGGGCCTAGGCATGGCCATGTAGCAAGTTTTACCGCAGGGATAGAAATAATTAGTCTATAGTTTGTCTCAAATTAGATGTCAATTGAAAATGCCCGCGAAAAACAATAATTCAACTGTTTTGCAAGAGGAATTTTGCGTTATCGCAAATCCCACCTGGCATTTGAGGCAGATTTTAGTTCCTCGTCACCTTTTTTCCTTCGGCAATGGATTTAAAGCGTAGCTAGCACGCAAAAAGAAGTCAAAAGCTACGATCCAATTTTCTGGTTCTTTACCTGTGGCCTAAATATCGCAAAAAATTCTTCGGTTCTGTTTGCTATATAAACATTGCTATGGTAAAATGCGATAATACGGACACAGTCAAGTGCTTATTTTTAGCGGTAAAGGAATCCGCTAGAAGGTCAATAGAATTCTGAATTAGCCAATCAATGGATTCGTTAATGAATGAATCATTTTAAGTGAGAAAGGGGCGATCAATTAGACAAACAGACCAGATTAAAACCTGTGGGATTGAAAACGGTGAAACGCATGGCTAGAACGGCAACATGAAACGATACCCCATAATCGATATAAAGCCTAAAGCACGTTGTAAAATCGCCTGAAAAGAAGCGGCCTAACAATGGCCTGCAAGCCATACACAGTCCGAAACTAAACAAGTACAATTGATCCACAGATCTGAATTCCTGTCCGTTCTGTCGAAAAAAATCTCTAATTCACGTTACGGGATTGGAGATCTGTGTTATTTGTTGAAGAGTAGGTAGAAAGTTACCGCCAGATATTTAGAGTATTAATACAAGAATGCGTATTGTTGTGGTATTCCCGGTGCCGCATGGCATCATCTCGCAACAAATCTAAAAAATGAGATGATTCTTGCTGTGGAGGGGCCAATAATTGGCAAAATTGTGCATGAGATTGATTTTTCGGAGATTTTCTCAATTCCACAGCAGTTTTACTATGAGTGCACCAGATGCCCCTCGATGCCTGCTTTAATTTGAAACTTAGATATCCAAAGACGCTTGGGTACCCTAACTTTGAAAATCTAACCTGTCACTCCAAGACCGAACTTCGCTGGAAAAATCTTCCAAAACGTGTATACTCACTTATAGAGAAAAGGAAGACAAGAAGGCGTTATTAGACAAGAAAGTCCTAAAGCGATCTCCTCCTCCATCACGCGAGTGAGGCTGTACAATCATCAAAGCGAGGTAGCCATTAAGAAAAACAAACGACCTGAGATGAAGATATCTCTCAAAAGGAAAAGGTTTACACGGAAGCTTTAGGCATTCTCAACATAATGACAAAAGCTTAAGGGGGCAATCGCACCAAAGTTGCGCAAAGCAAGCTAAACTCATGCTAATCACAAGGCTCTAAGCTTTTTGTATTCGTTTGATATCTGATAATCTTTTGGTGTATATTTCGATTGAGGCCAGGCCCAGCGGAACCTTTCACAGATATATGTAATAACCTGGACGCTTTGTAACCTTCAAATAGCAAATTTTTTAAAGGATGATTGCAAACTTTCAACACGAATGTATCTTGATTCAAACTAGACTCCTACGCAAAGATGGCCTTGTATACTGTCTTAATACATATCGTAAAAGTCACACTCTGACGAGAACGCAGGTTCGAAAGGCCTCAGTGTGCCAAAAATCTGTCTCTTTCCTTGCGTCCGCCTCCTTCATAGTATATAAGCTGTCTTAATGCATTGTCGTAAATAGCTAGCAAACGATAGAACTGCTACTGGGTACTAATTGACTTGCTCAGCTCTGATACCATTGCCTCTACCTTCAGTAACCATTATGGAACAGCCTCGTCATGGAATGCATCTATGGACAACCAATCAATGAAACTTTCTTGCCATGAAGGAACGTGCTACTGTACGGGGGAAATATTTGGCCCTCTATATCAAATAATGTTCTCTTGTTTGAATTAAAGGTTGTTTTTTACAAAAATCAGAGAGATTTGGAAAAAATAACGACACAAGATGAAAAATTTCCGTAAATTGTTAGACGATACTACTCATCCTAGACTGTACAGTACTACCCGAACGACACAAGATGAAAAATTTCCGTAAATTGTTAGACGATACTACTCATCCTAGACTGTACAGTACTACCCAAAAATCAGCTTGGGGGGGGGGGTTTGGGGTTGCAACACCCCTAACAATTCAAAAGTTTCAGGCAAAATTGTTAACTAGAAAATGAGATATCTGAAGAAAACAATAGAAAAAAGTCATAATTTCAAAAACAATTGGGTAGCACAACCCCTCAAAAGTTGGTACCACGATACGCCCTTAATGAAAAAACCTGTCAGTCATTCATCTATTTNGCAACACCCCTAACAATTCAAAAGTTTCAGGCAAAATTGTTAACTAGAAAATGAGATATCTGAAGAAAACAATAGAAAAAAGTCATAATTTCAAAAACAATTGGGTAGCACAACCCCTCAAAAGTTGGTACCACGATACGCCCTTAATGAAAAAACCTGTCAGTCATTCATCTATTTACTCTGACATCACGAAGGATGTATCAACAAGTGTATATAAAGGGCATTCTTTCAATTCCCTCCAATTATAGAGGGGATTTACGTGTTTAAATCAAATAACTTAGAGATTCACATATGATCCAGCAAAATCCACCAGTTTTCTCCATGAAACGATATCTCGCATTTAAAATATGATATTCACACGATAGAGCTGAAACTGCGTAAAATGACGTCATCATGCCATCTGATATAAGGAAGTATTTGGCTATGGAAGTTTTTTGAGATGACAACTCGAGGCTATAGGAAGTGACGTCAACAACCCAAAGACCGCAGGGAAACAAGGGACTCACGGTCATACGGCTGGAGTTTAGGTCCTTGATAAGAAAGCTTCAAGTGCGACTTTTATCTTGAGAAATTGTGCTGAGAGGTAGAGGAAGGCTCAAGCCTGCAATAATTCAAGGAAGGAACCTCTAAATGTAATGAAAACAAAATCAAGTTTTCAAAATTTTGAAAGCAGTTGTTGCACATATATTCTCAAAAATGACCATTAATTTTCAAAGTAAAAATCTTGTGTGTACCATGGAGCTTCCTCAAAAATAGTCTCGTTTTCCCTAGCGTTGGCCAAAAAATCGTCGATTTTACTTTAGCCATGATTAATGACACTATACTTCGTACAAGATCTCAATTCTCAGCATCTAGAATATCAAAATCAAAATACAAGAATAAAAATACAACTAATAAAACAAAAATGTTGATAAAATAATGGAATAATAAAACTATAAAACAAGTCTAAGTTCTGCATTTCTCTTTCAAAAATAAGCAAGTCATCTCCTTGAGAATGCCTCAATAGTTTGTCGTCCTAGCTACGAACTCGACCATGAGTAATAACAAGTAATGAAGAGTCGGCAGGCTTACGATTGCAAATCACTGGATGTATACATAAGGTCCCGGCTTATAAAGGTATAATGGGAATAAGACGCACCCTACTGTGGTGTGAAATCAGTCGTAGTTTGAAAGATTTAAGGATCAATGTTTAAGTGTCTTTATGATTGATCTTTCCGCTATGTTTTCGCGCTAGACTGTAATCATAGTTATAATGCAGTAATCGTTCGAAACATGATGCGATTTTGCTCGCTATAAGAGGTCTCCGGCCTCGGCCCCTCCAGCCCTCGCCACCATGGCCTTCAGCCCCCATACATCTACAATCCTTAATGAAATATATTGAGACCAGCGCATAAAATCCTGAAATAAACTGGAGAGAAACCAAAGTGTTTCTTGCCCCTGTATGTAACATCTCAAACCTATACAAATTTACATCCAGTCACAAATCAACATTGACTGAGGGGGGAGGGGATGCAGTCTCACAATATTTGTGAAGGATTGTGGTTCTGCTCTCAAATGAAAAATTCTATTCCGTGTCATCACAAGACATGGGAGAGTCGGATTTTCAGGGCGACAGGAAACCAGAATGAATAAACGCAAGAAATGTACTGCAAAGAAGCAAATGTGGACATCTGCAATTTCTTTACAAATTCCTACACTCAATTTGTCTTGGGAGTATCAGATGAACGCTCGAGGAAAAAAGCTATCACAACATTTGAAACGACTTTTCTGAGCTCTTGATCTTACAAGGCTCAAAAATTGCAAATTTATATGGAACAGCAACGTGCAAATCGCAATAAATTCGGAAATACGCAGACAGTGGTGAACTTGTAAAATACCTAGACATATGAGGGCCGGGGCTATGGGGTTGAGGGCCATCGGGCCGAGGGCCGGCGATTTCTCGTACCGATTTTGTGTACATCGGATCGCGCGGAATAAGCCAATAAGAAAAATATGAGCGGAAAGACTGAAGTACTGAGACATATTGCAATGATGCTACTAACATATGGATATGATGGAATCTCATGAATGGACGGGCGGGAAAGTGAACGTATTAGCAGTGCTAATGACCCGGAAAACACACAACTCTAAAATCATTCCTTTATTATTAACGAAAATGAGTATGTTTTATGAAAATCCTCTATAAGGCTTCAGTGGCATTAAACCCTACAATGGTATCAGAAAGACCGTGCTTTTGTGTCGCATTTTCTGATCTAAGGCAAATTCAAATGGCCTAGTCCTTCATTGCGTTTGAAGTAACGACGACGGATCACACTTGCCTTCAAATGGAAATGGAAAGAGCTTTTTGAATTTAATCAAATTAAAGTCTCTGTTCTGGCAAGGGTTGAATCATTCTGACACGAATAGGGAGCATATTTTTGTAAACACTTTGTCAACGAACACACCCCAAATCGGGCCAAAGAATCATGCTAAAGATATGTTACACTGTCATGTCATAGGGAACTTACCCGAACCTACTTCAAATTTGAACACAATCAAATTATGAGGTCTCATTTCTTGCAATGGTTCAGTCACTCTGGCACGAATAGGGAGCATGTTTTGGTAAAAATTACGTCAACGAATAAAAACTTTGAGAAGTTACTTGGTCATATCTAAGCGTAACATGAACTTTCTTTATCAATCACATAGCAAAAGCTATGAACCAAATCAATTTCTGAGGCCTCATTTCTTGCATCGATTACGCTCCTCTGGTATGCCTAGCAAGTATGATGTTGCCAACAAAGCATCTAAGTTCAGGCTCAATGTTTCACGTTACCTTGAGTTCCAAGAATGTATCGCAGAAAATTTTGAAAAAATTCTGAAAAATTGCTTGTCAATACATCTGTCAGAGATTGAGTGAAACTTAATTGAAAGAGGACACCCTAATTAGCCATGTTGTAAAAACGAGTGACACCGACTCTGGGTTTATTTCAATCGCACCGTTATTGGAATACATGATATATGTAAAGAGAAATAGTTTCGTACGTTTTCTGTCTTGTAAACCTGTAAAGTATGACCCAGTATGACAGATAAAGTAAAGATGGAATCATGGTAGAATGAAGCATACTATAGGAATGCACGACAATAAAAGACAGTTATATTTGACCGTTTTTAGGAGGTTAGTTGGCCTACCTGTCACACCTTGAAACTTAGCGCCCTACAACTGTTTAGAACTTGATAGGACATTTTGATTGGGCATGTCGCAAAAATATGACACTAACTCTATAGCATAGAAGGTTTTCAAAAAAGATATGAAATGACAAAGAATCGTCCAGATCGTGTTCTTTGGTCTATAAATATATCAAAAGTAGACCGAAGTGTATTGAAAAAGGATAAGATAAACTCGCCAAGTTTCATGGGACTATTTAGGATATATATTATCTATAAATCTGTCAGGGATCGATGAAACCTCTAATAAGCCAACAAATCATACAAATTATAAATCCTCTTCAACTGCAGAACACTCTGTAAAAAGATTCAAAAATAATAATGATAAATAGTTTAGGTCTCTATAGCCTATAAACTTGTCAGGGGTCCATGAAACTTGGCATTTTAATTAGCCAAGAAATCACAAAGACACTAAATCCCTTTCATTCGTAGAAAGCTCTCAATTTGTGGGTTTTGAGGAAATTGAGGGAAGTTTTCTCTATGCTTGGTTAGCTAGAATCCTGTTAATGATTCAAATCTATGTGATATAGACAGGACATGTTCGATTACAAGCTCTAATTGGCCTTATGCATGAAATCGCCTTGGTGGTGCGTTGATGGCTTTATCAAGTGTACTGCCAGATATCAAGGAGCCACCTTAATTGACACGTTAATTAACACAACACATTTCTTTCTAATCTAGAGACATCTTTATTGCTATTACACGTATTGGTAGCCAAAACACACGCAGGTTCAATTTTCATAGATATCACCAACGATTTAGCTATCAGGCTCACAGTTTCACCTGTTTCTAAAGTATAAAACGACGAAATTATCTCAAAATTGCAAGGGAAATTTCCAACCCTTTTATGATATTTTGAATAAAATTGTCAAAACTGAAGCAGTTTTACTTCTCAAAGATATCACCAACGGGGTAGCTATTAGTCTCACAGTTTCATCTGTCTCCTAAGAATAGAACGACGAACATTAACTAAAATCTGCAAGGGAATTTCTAGCCTTTTTGTGCTCAATTGAACGAAATGGCCATAACTGAGGCAGTTTTAGTTTTCAAAGATATCTCCCGGCTTACTGGTTTAGCTATCAGTCTCGAGACAGTCACCTGTTTCCTTAGAATAAGGTGATGACAAATTGATTAAAATTTACAAGGGAAATTTCAGAGTAATTTTTGCTCGTTCCAGTAACATTAAAGTACAATAAACTGGTTTTTAAACATCAAAAAGCTCCAAGGCTTAACTAGACTACTACTGTCAAAACTTTCAGATTTCTCTTAAGTGTACATGAAATTTTTTGGACTAAAGGTATCTTCGTGTTAACTAATCTACGATTCAAAAATACATGTGCATCTCTTGGGGTGCTGTACTAGTTAAAAACCCAAGGTCGGCAAAACCATCTCTTAAAGAGAATATNAAGATATCTCCCGGCTTACTGGTTTAGCTATCAGTCTCGAGACAGTCACCTGTTTCCTTAGAATAAGGTGATGACAAATTGATTAAAATTTACAAGGGAAATTTCAGAGTAATTTTTGCTCGTTCCAGTAACATTAAAGTACAATAAACTGGTTTTTAAACATCAAAAAGCTCCAAGGCTTAACTAGACTACTACTGTCAAAACTTTCAGATTTCTCTTAAGTGTACATGAAATTTTTTGGACTAAAGGTATCTTCGTGTTAACTAATCTACGATTCAAAAATACATGTGCATCTCTTGGGGTGCTGTACTAGCTAAAAACCCAAGGTCGGCAAAACCATCTCTTAAAGAGAATATACATAGCTATATCGACAAGCTGCTATAAATAGGCTGAAGAAACGCCCACAAACCCATTGTTTCCTTCGCCACACAATGAAACGGCAGGCGTCAAAGTTGTTGAATACAATAGATCATATTTTTAACTTGGCCCGGGCCAGCTTTTAACTATGTCGACTCCCTTTAAAGACTCTTAAAGTCAGAGGGTGTGTAATAGGCGATTGCACGAAAGATCGATTGGAGAATTTTCAGCCATGATCCTTGGCGTTTCATGATAAATCCACCAATCAGATCAATTGAGATTCGTTCAGATGCAAAAATCACTGTAAAAGATTCCCTGGTGCAATTTCTGGTGCAATATTTTGTTCCAAGTATTTCATATGCAGCTACATAAAAGGCAAATATTTTCCACAGAAAATACTGCCTAAAACATTTCAAGAACCCTTATCTGACCATGACCCTTTGTGGCCCCAAGTTTTAATTTCGTATAACCTAAAAGTCATCTCTGGCCTGAGTATATCTTTAAATATAATATATCAAACTATTCATCGAGCACGCAAAGGATCATGCTTGGCAATATGAGTCTTTAAAGACCAGATCATTTTTCCATTCAGTAGAGGTGTCAAACCATGTTAACAAAACAAAAACAAATTTCACTTAAAGACAAAAAGTATGGGTGGCAGCTGTTGACTCAGTGCGAAACGGAAAGACGTTCCAGATGATTCAAACCACAGGGTAACAAACAGTTTTAACCTTTCAACCTAAAACGCATTCAAGGTGTTGTTTGTAGAACTAAATGATTGCGAATTGAAGGAAAAGTGTTGAAACATTTTAACAATACACAAACAGTTCCCACTTAGGTAGGAGGAATTCTAGCAGCAGCTGGTTGTTTAGTGCGAAGGCGATAGCAGCTTCGGAGGGCTTCAAATGATCAAAGTCATCCCCTCACAGATATGTAAACAGTTTATTGTAGAAGCATCAAGTGTCATGAAAAATAATTAGCTACTCAATCGAAATGGTTTGAAGAAGGTGAAAAAGTATGAATTAATGATAAAGTGAATTTAGGGAATCAATCAGAAATTTTAAAAGAGTGCTAAAAAATAATTATTTGATTTATCAAAGTTATAGGACGAAAGTGAAAGTTTTTGCAGTTAAAACGATAAATTTATGAATTTATTATAAAGCAATGTTAAAATAATTATTTTGAAATTTAAAGGAATGGTGAAAATATCTATCAGACCTATGAAAACAATGCGATGGAGGTGCAAGCTTGTGCATTATTAATAACTTTTTAAAGTTTAAATATATTACCAAGATTTATCAAGAGTGACAAAACTAATTTCGAAGTTATGGAACTAAAACGGAGAATGTGCGAGAATGGGAAAGAAGGGAGGTGACATATTATGAATTAATCACAGTTTATTGAAGCAAATATCAAAAGTATTTATCATAGATCAAAAACGGTGGCAAATTTAATTTCACGAGTCAGGAAAATGATACGAAAGAGGTGCCAGTCTGTTAGAAAAAACAGGCTAAAATATATGAACTAATCGGAACTAATGACAGCTTAATGGTGCATATATTATATCATTTTGATTGACAACAGAAAGAGTGGCAACAGAAATTTTAGAGTTAGAAAAATAAAATGTGAAGAGGTGTCAGACTGCGAGAAAAACAGGGCGAAAGACAATGAATTAATAACAGCTTAATGAAGTAAATGTATAAAGTAATAATCATAGATTAAAAAGAGTGGTAACAGTAATTTTAGAGTCAGAAAAATAATACGAAAGAGATTTCAGATTGCGAGAGAAACAGGATGAAAAACAATGAAATGATGACAGTTTAAAGGAGTAAATAGATAAGCATTTACCACGGATCAAAAAGGAGCGGAAAATTGATTTTAGAGTTTGGAAAATAATACGAACGAGGTGTGAGTCTGTGACGGAAAGGGGGGGGGGAATTATGAACTGATAAATGATTTAATAGAGCAAATATCAAAGAATTTTTATCGATCGAAAAGGAGCTACAACATTAATTTTAGAGCAAAGAAAATGATAGAAATGAGACGTGAAACAGTGAGAGAAGGAGGGTGAAAATTATGAACTAATGAACGTTCAATAGAGTAAAAATTGTAATGATTAACCAACGAACAAAAAGGGTGGCAAGAATGATTGTATGGCTGTGTATAAGGATAAAAGTGATAACGTAACGGAGCAAGTGACATAGCGTTTAGCACTCTGCTACAGAATCTGCTACAGAATTAAAAAGCCAATTTCAAATTGATGAAAATGAATCGACGGAGGTGAAAGCATGGGAGGGAGAGAAGGTGAAATATTCAGATTAATGATAGAAATAATTAAACAAAAACCAGAACGTTGGAAAATGATTATATGAATTACGAAAAGGACGTGAAATAGGTGTTTGTCAATTAAATGATGGTGGGGAAAGAATATCTAAGGCAATGATGCAATGAAACAAGTAACAAAACATTCACCATAGATTCAAAGAGCGTTGCGCGAAGAAGAAGCGCGAATCTATGATAAGACAGACACCAATCTATGTGTGAGCATGAAAGCATTGATCCAAGATCTACCAAAGTGACAACAATGATTTAGGCCCACGAAATTAATATAAAATAGGCACCAGGCTGTTATTAGGAATTGAGGCTGATAAGTTAAGAAATTGATACCACATTAATGTATTATTTTAGATGGATCGTAAAAAGTGGCAGAATCTATTGTACATTTAGCAAAGTATTTTAGGGAGAGCTGTAAATCTGCGAGGGAATGAGGATGGACAATCATGAATAAAGGAAAGGATAGAAGATAAAGAGAATTTTGACTTTCTACCAAGCTACTGATGTTAAATTCNATCTATGTGTGAGCATGAAAGCATTAATCCAAGATCTACCAAAGTGACAACAATGATTTAGGCCCACGAAATTAATATAAAATAGGCACCAGGCTGTTATTAGGAATTGAGGCTGATAAGTTAAGAAATTGATACCACGTTAATGTATTATTTTAGATGGATCGTAAAAAGTGGCAGAATCTTTGGTACATTTTGCAAAATATTTCAGGGAGAGATGTAAATCTGTGAGAGAATGAAGATGGACCATTATGAATAAAGGATAGGATAGAAAATAAAGGGAATTTTGACTTTCTACCAAGCTACTGATGTTAAATTCACAAGCATAAATTCGAACAAACTACGCAAAACCAATCCACTGAGCAATAATTAAGAAACAAAAAATCGAGCAAAAAATTAAAGCATATTTTATTGCAATGGGGAAAAACAGTTCATCAAAAATATGATGCAATGACTCTGAACAAAAGTATCATGACACACTCCAATTTCCAGGTGGCCTATTTTAAATTCACGAGAAGTTCCAACAAAAATGCCACCCACAATTTAAATGATCAATTTTCGACACAGCTACGCTATGAACAACAAAGTAATAAACTCACTTTAATCAAATACCGAAAATTGCAAATAGAGAGGCAGGTTATATTTGCAGCCCTTGATTGCCATGCGGCACCTTCTACAAGAATTAATCAACCGTATTAAATGAAAGCGAGTTAATTAATCTACAAAATGATTAAGTAAATTAAAAGTAGCTACCGATTACTTGTCAACTTAACCAATCATAATTACTTTTAACACCAAGTGTATGAGTAAATGTGAAAGGTAATTAAAGAAGGCTTGGTAAAGGTATTGGAATCTCATAGAAATGATCTCTCATTTGCCTGTTGACTGGTACTCTGAAATTGGATAAAATCAGACAAAAGCAGGGTTGCTATTTTCGTCTTGTTATATGATGCCATGTTTTCTTCAGATTCACATTTATATGGCTGAGGTCGATACTTGTCCAACAATTCTAGTAATTGTTCATTCTTTTCCACACATATTTCCCATACAACAACACCTATAACTTTAGAACTAAAAGACTGACTTTGATTTTCAAATGTTTTTCACATTTTAAAACATAGGGCTCCAATCTTTAAAAATGTTGGTGTAAAATTCTATTACAGTTTTCTTTGAATCAAATGGCTTGGAGGGAGCTTGGGCTTTTCGCTGTAAATCTGCCGTGGCAATTTATTGATATATTGATCAGTTTCAAAATGGCGGCATTTATTAAATTTGAGTCAATGTCGTCATTCAATTTCTAAATCCTAAACCAGAAAAGCTACAGATTTCTGCTTTCCACCATATTGTCATCTTATGGGTAATAGCTCAGGAATTCTTGAGTGAGGAACGTGGTGGATCAATGAGTCGAGTTTGAGAAAGAATGAATATGTACTGTCACAGATTCAACTTACAAAAATGTTTGACATGAAACGGTCATCTCTCCTAACAGGCTGCTGATAGCCATTAATATTGATTCAGATTTGTTACCAGCTACAGGGACAAAATAATGGTGACAACCATATTCTGAGCTCAGGCTAATAGACCCTTATTTTTAAATTTCTCTCAGGCGAATGTTCCCTGTTCTGAAGACAACAATCCGTGGCCTAGATCCTCAAGCAATGTACTCTATTCTCTTGGATTTTGTGGCGGTCGATTCTCACAGATGGAAGTATGTAAATGGTGAATGGTCACACAGTGGCAAACCTGAGCCTACACCACCAAGCCAAGTCTATGTTCACCCTGATTCACCAAATTTTGGCACTCATTGGATGAAGAATCCTATTGTGTTCTCTAAAGTCAAACTGACGAATAAGGAGAGCAGCAACAACCAAGTGGTAAGTACATTGCTAAAGCTTCCATGGCAACATAGACAATTAGATGTGCTAAAATGACGGACGTGTGCCTAGCCTGATAACCACGGGTCTGGTTATCAGGCTAACGTGTGCCTAGTTCTAGCTCTCTGTAAATTCAATCAAAGGGTTTGTGCAAGGTTAACAGCTTGCATTTGCAAAGAGCAAAACAAATTTAAAAACATCCCATTCAAATCGATGTCACACACACACCGTGAACAATGGATAGCCAAAGAAACGATGACTGTGTTTGAGTGTTTTCTTTGTTTTATAAACGGAGATGCCTATTTACCATTGCAAACTCCCTTTGAAATTTTGCGACAAAATGAAGTTCAAATGGCGATGGAAAATTAGATGCGCAAAATGGCAGTAAACAAGACGCAACAGAGACAACACAAAAGTAACAAGCCATCATAGAAGCTTAATTCAAAAACACTACCATCTGACTAAGCCACATATCAAATATTTTTAAGGCAGGCAAGGCAATCCTCGATAATTGTCTGCATTGCTCGTAGGCTTTTGAATGGGCCTATAAAGGTAAGCATAAAGAGCGGGGAAAAGCGTTGAAATCAAACCACATGGCCCATCCCATGCGCGCCTTTGCGTCTTTTGGATAAACTAATGTCCACTGCAAAGTTAGCAGCAATGATAAAACATGGAAAGCCATACTGCAAAGTTAGCAGCAATGATAAAACATGGAAAGCCATGATAAAACATGGACCCACCACTGAACGCATCCACGGAGTTACGGTAACGGTTTCGGTTAACCGCCAGAGAAATAATCACGCGTAAACTAATCAAGTTGTGTATTCATTCGAGAATACACATTCGAATGTTGAATAGAGTTAACAAGTGGCTTGCATATTTCACACTCTCGTTAAAAACATCAAGGGATACAGCCATGACTTGCAAAGAGGTGCCGCAGATATTAAAATCGAACCAACCTGTTTCAACCATTCAATAGTATGGCACAAGTTAATTGCAAAAGATAACCAACAACAAGCATCTCCCAGGGGGTCAGTCATTACTATTCGCTGCAAGTATGTGCCCCTCATAAAGGTGGTTTTCCACTTGGTGCAAATCGTTGGGCGCGCTTCAGTTTGATTTCATTTGCTTGATTAAAGGCAGTCTGTCACACATTTGATTGGGTGATAATGACAATACAAAGAATAGGAAATTTGAATGGCTGCTAATTCTACTGACTTTCTACGACCGTAGAAAATGAGAACAATCAGCCCTCCTTTGTTTCAAATACACACATTCACAAAGGAATCCATTGCGTTGAGCTCTGCCTTTGTTGCGGCCAATCAGATACGCGACAGACTGCCTTTAACTTCGAAGAAATGTCAATCAAAAAGCGAGATCCATGATGGAGAAAAATAGGAATGTAGTGCGCGCGATACTTTGCAGAAAGTGAATATCCAGGGTGGGTTTTTAAATGGAGAATAGACAAATTCTGCTAACGTTGTTTATACTCGCTTCAAGTCAAGGGACCATATACTTTTGATCTGCTGATACAGTTACTGCATTACGCTTTTTATAGTACGAACTTCCTAACTTATACAAAAGAAAGTTTCTTTAAGGGGACAATCAAGTGATCTGAAGTGAGTGCAAACGGTATTTAGCTGAATTTGTCTCTTCCTTTAACACAAATTCTAATTTTGGCTAAAAGCTCCATCAAAATAGGCCTAAACGGCTCATTAAAATCTTGGAAGCACACCCATGTACAAAGGTAGGTCAAATACCCCCCCCCCCCCCGTGAATCATCTTCTGGTCGCTTTGTCACCAGTTGAATGCATAATATGCATAGAATACACTTCTAATCACTTAACTGTAAACTTTGCAGGTACAATCAAGTGCAATAAGTATGTTGTCATATTCACAAAAGTGACGAACAATCAAGCAATTTCACAGCATGGTGGTAGCACCAGTTACTCTTTTTGCACCTTCATGTCTTTTAGAATTTCATACAAAGTGAATTCCGCTCAAAGATGAGATTCGTTAAGTTTCTTATTCGGCTTCTCTTTTGAATGGGAAATGCGAAGAGACCTGTCATTTCGTTCTTCTCGGTTAATTAACAAACTAGTTTGTTTTACTGGTAATGAATTGTTTGTGATCGGAAATATTCTCTAATATTGAAAGAGAAAAAATCAGACTTAATCTCTTTGGTGAATTCTATGAATTCTACACAATTTGTTTCATTGGGATTGAGCGTCCATTTGGGCCAGTTTTCACCTGCTCTTACTTGCGTATGGCACAATTTGATGCAAGTGAACAAACTCTTGAATTAAAGAGCAAACTCATTGTATCAGCTGCAACAGTCGTCTCGTCTGAAATTGCATGATTTTCTGTGTCATCTAGTCTTTATTGTGACTGTGACAGAAACTTACGTCAATGATCTATGTACAGAAACTAATTTCCGGCCGTTGAAATTCTTTTGCGGGTGGAGAAAGATCAACATCTTCTTTCAAGAAGACTCTAAAAGCTTTATCAGAAGCTCTAACGCGCTATTTCTTTCAAAGCTACGCATGATTTCTTATTTCAATTATCGTACACTGACAGCTGAAATTTATCCCACAAACTATTTGAATGTCAGGCTATTTTGAAAGCATTTGACAGACGACATCTATATAACAAAACTGATTCATCATTCTCACGTCCTAGCTATAACCACTATATGAATGAGAATTAATTTTACCAGACTGTCGTATTATACTGCAAGGTTGACTGTTTTTAATGCTGATAATAATAAGTCCATCAACTTTAAATTATAATGAAGGCAATTCTATGATTATTTACAAACTTAAACATGAATGTTGAATAAAGTTTTATTTAGGTTACTGTGTTATTTATTGAGCTTCGTCATTAGATTCATCATCATCTGTTGGGAAACGTCATCATCTCTGGGGATAACAATAACCAATCGTATGGCTGTTTTTNTTCTCACGTCCTAGCTATAACCACTATATGAATGAGAATTAATTTTACCAGACTGTCGTATTATACTGCAAGGTTGACTGTTTTTAATGCTGATAATAATAAGTCCATCAACTTTAAATTATAATGAAGGCAATTCTATGATTATTTACAAACTTAAACATGAATGTTGAATAAAGTTTTATTTAGGTTACTGTGTTATTTATTGAGCTTCGTCATTAGATTCATCATCATCTGTTGGGAAACGTCATCATCTCTGGGGATAACAATAACCAATCGTATGGCTGTTTTTGATCAATTTTGCCGAAATTTAGGCCGAAATGGACTGCCTGTCAATTGTCTGAAGAGCAAGGAATTTAAAAAGTGAGCAAAGCGCATCCCTTTAACAAGGACAGATTTTGCAAGACAATAGAATGAGTTGCTTTTGTTGACACCTGAATTCAAAGCGAATTGCGATCGCAGGCAAAGGAAATGTCCTCAACCAGTAATTCAAAACAAAGAAAGCCGCAAAAGTTTCTTTGAAACCCACGCTGCTAGCTCGCTTATTGTGCATTCCAGAAGTTTCTTAACAACAATTTCTGGAATGCACAACGTGCTAGCTAGCTACCTGGGTTTCAGAGAAACTTTTGCGGCTTTGTTTGTTTTTAATTACTGGTTGAGGGAATTTACTTTGTCTGCGATCACAAATCGCTTTGAATTCAGGTGTCAACAAAAGCAACTCATGCTATTGTCTTACAAAATCTGTCATTGTTACATCAAGAGAAATATCCTTCTAACAAACTACAAAATGTTTCACACAGGTGATGCTGAATTCTCTACACAAATATGAGCCAAGGATTCATGTGATGAGGGTCGGTGGACCAGACCCTGAGAAGAGGGTTTCAACTCATACATTTCCAGAAACACAGTTCATTGCTGTCACAGCTTATCAAAATGAAGAGGTAAGAAAATATTGAAAAAACCAAAGATTTCGTAAGATTAAAATTGATTTTTTGTCACATGAAATATATTCTTAATGATGCCATCATTCAAACTGTCTTCAAAATTTGTAGAAAATGACTTTTCCAGTTGAAACTTTTATATTTTGAGGATTTTTCCAGTTGAAACTTTTATATTTTGATAAAAATTTGGAATTACGTTACTGTCTTGTATATGGAATTTGCCATCACTCAATTGCCTGTTTTGATAAATCAGCAATTTCTCATCCACTGAAATATCTCGTTAAACAAAAACATCAATCCATTACTTCATCAAACTATCAAACAATAATAATCTACTATCATCCACAGACATATCTTTGCATCATTGAACAAAGGAATATCAATCAATTTATGACAATCAATGACAATCAATCAATCATCCAACTGTCCAATCAATCAGTGATTCTCATCGACTGATATATCTTGTGACACAAAAACATATCAATAGATATTTTAGCTATTCTACAAAAGAGCCTGGCTCGAACTGGCCTCACTACACAAGGACCCTCAACTTACGCTCATCTAGTTGAAGTGAATTGATGTTGTTGTTGTCGCTCCAGCTGAGTTATAGCGTCCATCAGTCTATCAATAGCGATAAGCAACGAACATATAATCAGTCTAGGATCGAACGCTATTTTGATAATGTAGCAAAATATCGTTCGATTCTGATTCTTTTCAGAATAGTTAAAAGGTATATTCTTCAACCTATCGAACAACAGTAATTCTACTATTATCCATAGGAATATTTTTGTCTTACTCAACAAAGTATACAAATCAATCGATGAAAATCAATCAATCAATACATTAATCATTCAATCAATCGATCACTCAATCAATAGAATCAATCAACTATGCAATCAATCAGTTATCTCCCCTATATTCTCGGCCAAACATATCATTTGCTTGCAAGCCTGTACATGTGAAAATGTATATTATTTGCTAGCCTTCTTCGGAGGCGCTTTGATGTGGACTGCAAAGCATTGCTGTTTAAGCTAAGTCCCACGCTAAGTCTAGGTTCGGCATCGTTTAACGCATTTCGAATAGAAAGTCGGCTGGGAAGGACCTTTTAGAAAAACAAATTCACAGCTCTTGAGTAGAAATCCCCATTCTCTAAACTTATATATCCTTTCAACCTAATTCATTGGCGCTTTAATCAAAACGTTAGGAAACGAAGAGAAATCTTTGAAATAACATGGATCGGAGGGA
>REGL01000006.1:582853-601622 GCA_004194395.1 Aurelia aurita complex sp. Pacific | reverse complement strand
GGTTGAAAATTGCTCTTGGAGTGCACCCCCCCCCCCGTACAATTGAAAGTCAAGTACCCCCCCCCCCCCGGGCCCGGTATATATGGCAAAAGACTGATAAGGCATGATGCTCACAAAGGACCTGAGAAGTTTAGATCATTTCTCTTTAGATGTCAGATTTGCAAAGTTTAGCCACGTACAGTGTGGCTTCTCATGATATTTAAGGACACTACTGCTTTGTCAGGAACTTCGTGAAAATAAGATTACGAGGCTCTCTGATCAATATACACCAACTTAACATTCTCTAATAATCATTACAACCTAATTCTGTTAATTCATTTGCCAGTTTCAACAAATTAATGATATCAAAGGCTACGATAAATGGTTAAGCCTCGACCACAAATCAATCTGATTATCGAAGTCAGTTAATGTGAATCTGGAATTTGGTCCAAATAAACGCCTAAGAAACAGTTGAAAGGTGCGTCTTCATTATAGCTACAGGCAGTCCCACAAAATTGTTCCACATTTGATTAAATATCTAAAATCCGGCATACGGATACTCTGAGGTTCCAGACAACAACATTTTGCAACTTCTTCCATATGGAAATAAAAATTTGCCCTTGGAAGCCAACAAATTAATGTTGAATGCAATAATGAACTATGTTTTCGAAACATGGGAAGCTTGCAACCAAACAATCGAATGTGCAAATTACCATGTTTGGCTCTACACTCTAAACATACACTCGTAATTAATGTATTTGGTTGCAAGCTACCTTTGCATGTACCATCGCTTTCCGCTTGTGTTTGAAAAATTTTTATGTAATAGTACAGTCGTGGCCAAAAATTTAAGACCATATTTTTGTCAACAACGTTTCTTGGCATAACGATATGGAACCCTACCACTCTGTCTATTTTACTCCCTTGGATCTCATTTAGATCAACTTTGCATGCAGATTCCAAAGTTTGAAGTTGTTTTTTCAATTTCGGCGCCATTTTGCTATGACGTCACAATGAAATCTATAGAAATTCTCCAAAATAACAGTGGTTCTGCCAATAAAGAGTGTGACACAAAAATTGTGTTACTCAGCTGGATTTTACATCAGTCTATGCACAATTCATTTCTATGATTTTTCTGCAAAATATCGAAACTCCGCGAAGGATATTGATTCAGGGAAAAAGGTAAAAGAGGGCCTTCAGTCCACAGCTATGGCCATAAGTTCAGTCCACAGCTATGGTCTTTGCAGGCGAGCTGCAATTTTAGGCTGTCTGAAAATCAAATTTGGTCTGAGAAGAAAATATATATTCATTCCGAAATAGTTGAACTGATTGAAAAATCTGACTTTAGTAGACTTTTCTGTCAATTTAACTATTTCAGTGTGTGGATCTATATTTTCCGAGTAGGCCAAATTTGATTTTCAGACGATCTGAAATTGCAGCATACCAGAATACAGCCCGAGGTGACAATGGCCTTTCAGTTTATTCAGGTCCTTTCAAGTCCAAAGCATGCTTACGAACGAGCGGGCTGCACATAACTGATGCATGGGATAGCTGAAAAAGTGCAGTTATTAATAACTTTGACTCAGCGAAAGATAGATAGATAGCAAACAGATACGCTCTCATCAAATTTGGCAAAGAGTTGAAAGATTTTGGAGCAACATCGAGCCAGCGTACAAAGCTCCGTTCTATTGTAATGCACATATAAAGTAATAGACCTTTTAGCTATTCTACAAAAGAGCCTGGATCCAGCGTTATTTTTATACACGAGGTTCGATAGAGTGGCGTTAGAGCTTCTATCAATATTGTGCATATTCGAAAATTCTACAAAGTGCACTTTGTAAAATTTTCGAATTTGCACAATAGTGAAAGATGCTCTTAACACCACTCTATTGAGCCTCGCATATAAAAATAACGCTCGATCCAGGCTCTTTTGTAGAATAGCTAAAAGGTCTATTATATCACAAACGTCTTAAGACGGACAGAAATTAATATCTTCTGGCTGAACAAATATGAACAAAATAAAAACATCTTTCTAACATATAAGATATTATTCTTCTCTGATCCGTTCATCAAACAAGTACTTGATCGTGACCTCCTAACAGATATGTGCAACTTAAAAGCGGTACTTCACACGGAATACATCGATTTTGAAGTTTAATAATCCCAGATTTATCTCAGGACATGATAAACTATACAATAAAAGACAAGTTACATTTAATTGGAATATGTAAAACAAACAATCAGTAGCTGGTGAAAGAAACATTCAATTTTCACAAACTTATGAAGACTTTTCTTATCCAAAGCGTCGATCAATCTGGTCATAAATAAGACACAATAAGACACCTGTCTTCAAAGTTATTTCCACAACATCACAAAATGGCCGCCTTACTGATAAGCTAGAATACTATCCCTGCCATGCTCATAACAATGATAGGCATCTCAATCCATTTTGAGTCACTTGCAGAATCGAAAGCGACTCTTATCATTGTGTAAACTATTCATAGATCAGATTGGTGATACAATGATGTAAAAGTGATCAATGAAATTGATAATGTTTGTCGGCAAGAATTGTATAAATTCAATGTTTGTGCAGAAGAGTTGTTGAAATAACAATGAAATGATATCAGAGATGAAGCTATTGGCTGTGTGATTCATTATAAACCCAATATCTCCATGAAAATATTTGCTCTCAGCAAACCAAACCCTCTTGATCGTTTTAAAAATACCTTTGTCATCTTTGTCAACATCTGCCGGGCTGGTCCTAATCAGCATAGGACTCAAATCATTCAAATCCTTAAAACTGTGGGTTTAAAATTCTTATAGCATTTTTCTTTGAATTGAATGGCTTGAAAGGAACTTATTATGGTACTTTGCTGCTGCTGTGGAATTTTTTTCAACATCTGCTGGGCTGGTCCTAATCAGCATAGCATAGGACTCAAATCATTCAAATCCTTAAAACTGTGGGTCTAAAATTCTATAGCATTTTTCTTTGTATAGAATGGCTTGAAAGGAAGTTATGGTACTTTGCTGCTGCCGTGGAAATTTTTTGATACCGGGTGCACCAAAATAAACTATGCACGTTTGGCAGGTCACAATATATCGTACACTGGACGGATTTCGAAGATTTATGACTTAATATTTAGCAGAAAGCCTGAATTAGATTTTAGGATTTTTTGCAAATTTTTCCGTTTTCAGTTTTTAGAGCTAGAAGCGAGTTTCTTAAATATTCGTTTTCGAGAACATTGAAAACGATCAAAAAACGTCGACCATTTTAAAAGATTCCACATGAATGAATGAAGAGAAAACGTTTTCAGGGGGATTTGGGGGATTAGTACGAACTCTCGTACTGCAGATTACAATTGGTCGATTTCTAAATCCCAAATCACCACAAACAAGTTCTCTCTTTGTCCATTCATGTCGATTTTTTAGAAAACTTGATCGATGATTTTTGATCGTTTTCAGTGTTTTCAAAAACAAACATTTTAGAATACTCGCTTCTAGCTTTAAAAACTGAAAATGAAAAAATTTGCAAAAAATCCCAGTATCTAATTCAGGCTTTCTGCTAACGATTAAGTCATAAATCTGCAAAATCGGTCCAGCGTACGATATATTGTGGCCTGCCAAACGTGCATAGTTTATTTTGGTGCACCCGGTATACTGATTTTTTTTTCAAAATGACGGCCATTTGATTATTTTTGAAAAATTCATGGAAAATTTTGAAAACATTCAAATCATTGTAAATCCTCAAAATAGAGAAAAAATTATATAACCTTCAAGAAAACCTTAGTTTATGATGGTCTACAATATGGTGGCAAGCAGAAATCTGTAGCTTTTCTGGCTTAGGATTTAGAAATTTGACGACGTCACAGCATCAAATTTAATAAATACCGCCATTTTGACAATAATCAAGATATCAATAAATTTCCACGGCAGATTAGCAGCAAAAACCCCTCAGTTCCTTCCAGGTCATTTAATTCAAAGAAAACTTTAATAGAATTTTGCACCGACATTTTTAAAGATTTGAGCCCTATGTTGCTGGGCTGATCCTAATCATGATTTTCGTCGCACTCTTTCTTATTAAATTTTTAGTGAGTTTTTAAACATAAACACTTTCAAGAACCTCTCAGTATTACTCCATACTTCATACTTCATTCTTAACTTGACTATGACAAAAATTCCCTCAGACTTTAAAAAACCTCTCGCTTATGGTTTGATTTACCCAAAAATCAAATAACATTCTGTGATAATTAACAACGGATCTAACATCAAAAATAATTCTTATCATTGTAAAAAATATACGCATAAAGGAGCTCAAATTAAGACCTTAATGACTAAAGTGATACGCGATCTTTGTCGGCTGGGAGAAAGTTAATCTTATCGCTGTGTAAACTGTATCTAGATTGAGACAGAGATATCACACTTAGGCCTAAAATTAAAAAATAAACGGCTAAAATGATAACATAGCTAATGATAATGTTTGTCGGTAAAATACTTTTGTCAAAAATGCATTCCTGCGAAAGTATAATTTTCACGACAGATGTGTCGGCAATCAAAATTTTGAATTGAAGATTTAAATTTCTTCTCTGCTTATTGTTAATCTGTCGAAAAGAAGAAGTTGTCATACAAAGTTGTTTTGAAACATTAGAATTTGGAACGATGACTCGTTCAATCAAATCAGAATTGGGAGTTTACGAAACCACGACGGCCACTGTAATTGCAACGTTCTTTTTCTTTCAGAAAATCAGCTTCAATGAATTTTTGTTTTTCTTACGAATACTCTGCAAAATCTACCCTTGCTAGCCTTGACAGATATCAAGAAAGATTTAGAGCAACAATCTAAGAACCGGTTCATCACACAAGCTTCTTCAAGGGCCCAAATCATAAGATTTGAGAAAGATTTAGAGCAACAAAGAACCGGTTCATCACACAAGCTTCTTCAAGGGCCTAAATCATACAATCCTGTCGATTCGGTGACAGACATCATGTAATCTTTTTCANCAAACAACAAAGATAATGAGTTGTTCCTACCTACTTAACTACCTAACTACGTCAATGGACGAAAAAGGTTTATTTCTGACAATGCAGAACTCAATATTACGGACCACGGAACCATGGACTACAGAATTACGGAGCCAAGAGCCTTGGACTCAACCTTTTGAACCATTACCCAACTGTAAATTCAAGCATAATACACGTTTCCTTAGCGAAAATCATTCAATTAATTTCTATAAAATTGACCTTGCTACAGTCGCATTTGGTACAAATACTAATCGGCAGCACTCGCTGACTGTTGTTATATCTAGTTAACAGCTATATTCTAGACAAGGCTCTAGTGACCAATTCATCCAATATGAATTACCCAAAGGTACGGGTTAAACTAAAGTAAACATTTTACGTCATATCGATGCCAACGAATTACACTTCACGAGACTGTACCACCATCATTATCTACTATTTGGGGCACCAAAGCAATAGACTGGGCTATGCGGTCATTCGTTACCAACTACTTCCAGAGTAATCCACACAAGAACACAAATTGGTAGCTCAGTGCAAAAAATAACCACTACAAGAACTCGTATCTAAGTCGTTACACGTTTTTTCTTTTATAAGAAACTTGGATAAGCCCATAGTACTAAAAGTTTCTTAATTTCACGTGAAAATTTCAGCTTTTGAGTACTAACAGTTTCTTAATGTGTTTCTTATTTTTTGGATGCATTTAGGATGCATGTAGTTTCTACCACTGCCAAGTACTCGTTTCTTGACAGACAGCACAATCTTTAGCGAGAAGGAGAGTTCTATTTGATTCAAAACATAAATCTATCATGAATATTACTAAAATAAAGGCTCAACGACAATTTTCGAATGATTTCCTTGTGTTTGGCTTTAAAAGTTTCTTAGCAATTCTCAAGCATAGTACTAGAGTTTCTTAATTTTTTCGCCATCCTAGTACTAGTTTCTTATAAACCAGTTGCTTATAAAAGAAAAAACGTGTATTCAAACCATATCTAGCTATCAATTGACAAACAATCGATAAATGACCGGTAAACCATTTGAAATCGTTGCAGAATTCAAAATGCCCTCTAACCTACCACATGGTTCGTAATTGACACTACTGAACTGGAATGCTTAGGGCTTAAGCTGTCCTTTTGAGCTGACGAGGTTCATTTAGGATTTATGCTGCCAAAAATTTGAGTGTCTCTGGAAACGAGAATTCTAATGCACATTTACATAAAATTGCCAAAATTTGCAAATTCTTAATAGAGCATACTTCAGTTCAGCTTAATAGCCTTGAAGTATATGATAATTCTAATTGCTTATTAGAAAATTTACTTACCTTTCACGAGAACTGCAAAAGAGCCAACCAACCTAGATAACTAAATGTGAGGAAAACAAAGAAAAGCGTACTTACCAAAATTCTCATGCCTTCCTTGACCACTATTTCACTGCCAGTTCCTTCAGCCTCTAATAACACCTCGTGAAACATTTGTCAACAAATGATAAAAGATAAACAAAAATCATACCTTGGGCTCTTTGTCCAGCACTCTAATATTATTCTCTTTCATGGACTCCATAGCTTTCCTGACATCATCGACCTTGAAAGAAACATGGTATTAGAATAAGGTAAACAAGACTTCGAACAGATATCATGTTAACACAAAATTTTCTTCTCCGTGATTGATTCAAAAGCAATAGTTTACTAGGTCATATATATTTCTAATCGAGACTTTTTCTAAAATTTTCATTGCATACCGGAAGTCTTCAGAAAAATAATAGTAACAATCAAAAATAGTAATATGTAAACAAATGATTCGTGGTACAAAATTTAAAAATAGCCTTAAATGACGGACTCATCATATTAAACCTATAAGCGCAACAAAAACACCAAAATCAGTAGAAAGAAGACTATTAACTCCTGTAAAGAAACAAGACTTATTTTGGTTATTGTTTCTCTTTAAAAATGGTAAGTCCTCCTACTATAAATTACGTTTGATAGAATCTTAGAATTTTATGTTATATACAGCTTGTATGTTATATATATATATATATTATATATATATTTTTCTATATATTTTTCTATATATTTTTATACTATATATTTTTCTATATATATATATATATATATATATATAATATAAAGTGAACGATGAGAAGAAGAGGGACAACATCCATAGATGTACAGATTTATATATATTTCATGTTATATATATATTTTTCGTCGGATTTTGACTGAAATTTTTGTTCGTTTTTTCCATCAAAATCAATTTCCAAAAACTGTTTGACTCTACAAGAAATTAGGTCTGTGAAATCATCGGTGAAAGGTACGTTGATAATATGTAATATGTATGATTGTAATATGTATAATATGTATGATTACCTCGATACAGATATGATGTATGCCACCAACTGGGTTCTTCTTGAAAAATCCAGCAATAGGGCTGTTCTCACCGTATACAGACAACAGCTGAAAGAAATGAAGTAGATCGTTACTAGAATATAGTAAAGCTAATAAAACTAAAAGTAGAATAAACACAATAAGTGCCAACCTCATGGTGTCTTCTGAATATTAAATATGCTTGATAAATAAAGGCATTGAATCCATAGAAATATTTTAGGGTTAACGATGTCCTGAATTTTTGCTGACAAACCGCTGATGACCATTTGTTCTTGCACAATAGTGCTGAAGTGAATAGCAGGGGAGAACAAAAATTTCATAGTCTTTCCATCACTTTCAGGAATTTCTTTGGTTCTATTTCAATAGCGATAAAATTACAGCTTTGTTTGATGATTGAAAAGAAGTTGATATTGGTCATGAGCAAGCTACTTATACGGACTCAATGCCTTAAGAAAATTATTCTAATCATTGAAAATCAGCTGAAAATTTTGGAAAAATGCCTGGACTACAGTACATTCTGTCTTTGGTTGTAGCTCAGTATCAAAGACTTGAGAAGGTACAACAAGCAACCAAGCCCCCTTCCAACAAAAATATTTAGCAAATTTATCATCCTGCTTCCAAGAAAAAGAATATTTACCTCAATTTTGGTGTTGCCTAATTCAACAAACACTGTGTAGACTCCATGTTCTGGTTGAGGCTGAAAAAGAAGGGGAAGCTGATTAGCTAAAACATGATCTACTAAAATGCAGAATATGTTACCTTCTTATGCAATAGAGTTTGTGATGCTGGGGTAAAGAAAGGCAGAAATTCACCAGGTTTGCAAAACAGGGTATCAGCAATCAATTTGATAAATCAACTATTTAATGGCAAGAAAAGTCCTTCTATCTAAATCTTACACAATTACTGCAAATGCAACCTACATATTAAATCTTTAAATTGCATGCACTTTGCGTTGGTCCATCTGTAGGACTCTATCGTAGATGGATGCAAAAACATGGCAATCACTTATTTCCTGATTATCTTCTTTTGTAAACCAATAATCTGCTAAAGAACCACTGATCACACATTTATAAGTTAACACCATAACACAAGTCAATCATCAAAATTGCTCCCATGGTAACACATTGGAAAATAGCCAATTTCATATAAGTTAGACACAACAGAAAAGAAACATAAGTTGCTTCCTACAAATTATCAATTCATCTTTTTTCTTGGGCAACAGTAAAAATTCTAAATTTCATACTGCTTGCATAAAACTCTTGCATAATACTAAAATTAAACAGCTATTCAATAAAATTGCAGAAAATATTATCATCTAATATGCATTTGTCCACATCATTCTTCAAAATTTTAACTTGCAGCCTCTACACATTAATTTATTCAAATAAGTTATAAACAACTACTAAAAATGATCAATAAACAGTAACTAATACACAACCATTTTAAAATGTAAAATTATATACTGTGGAGTAGGGGGACGTAAAGAAACAGACAAATTTTTGGCTGCCAAAAATTTGTCTGCTTCTTTGTGTCCACCTCTTCCATAGGATATAAATATTTAGTAACCAAATTTAGTATCAAGTTTTTCAAAATGTAACATGTAGTTTCTAGAGAGAAAGTAGAAAATAGAACTTACAACTTTTTCACTAACATTGGCTCCAAATGCTTCTTTGTACAGCGTGCATGCCTTTTCTGGAGAACACCATTTGCAAAAGAGCAATTTCATTACTTTTGATCAAAATGATTTTAGAACAATTTGTTCATGACATGAAAGATTGAAGAAAGATTCTTCAAAATGCCAATTAATTTTTCAAAATCAATAAATGTGCAGATCCTGCCAATTTCTATAGTTTTAACAAACTTGATTATATGGCCAATAACATTATTGAAATAACATTAGGCGAGAAACTGCTGCAAGTATCAAGCTCAGGATTGCCACAAGTATAAACTACCAGGTCTTTGAATCAAATGAAATAGCGTTACTATTTGAGAGCAATTCATTGTTGATATATTTGGAACATTTTCCAAGAAGTCACTTGATTATACTTGGCAAATACTTCTCAGAGTATCTACAGTACTTGCAACAGATGACAACAAATAACTACTTAGCAATGAAGGAGCTTTGTAGCCATGACAATAAAATGAATTTTAAGATGTAATGGTTTATTGACTCAGATAACTAGAGCTGCATTAGGAGACAGGAGTTCTGAGGAGGTTCTACATCTGTGAAATTGTTAGGTTCAATGGGTAAATGAGTAAGGCAAGAGACAATCGTAAATTTTTTATACATCATGAATCATAGACTTTGTCTGCTTATCCATTTTGCCCTTGCAGACCCTACACTTTTGATATGTCTATTCAATTAAAAATCTCATACCCATATCTGGAACAGCAATTGCTACATGATTTAGCCTTCCAAGTTCCCATGGATTGACCTATGGAAAAGGATGCATTTCCAAAACTTAACTGTTTCAGATCAAATTGTTATTGTGGTGCTTATTGTACAATTTACCAGAGTACACAACTGTGCTAAAGATGGTGGCCAGGAACTTTTTACCACGACGCATTGCCTTCTTTAATCAAATCCTTGAAGAATCGTTGAGCATTGTTTGTTTAACGCAATGCATCTTGGAGAAGGTTCCTCATCCCCATCTTTAGTGTAATCATCTGCTAAAATTTTGCACTGGGTATTGAAGTAATTTGGTGCACAAAGATTCCTTGTGAAAAGTAGTAATAAAAAATGAAAATTTGATATGCATTTAATAAAGTTTCCAGTCTGGTCTAGGCCTATTTGCAAGACAAAGCCTTTCTCCTCGTCTGATTTCTTACCAACAAGAATCTTGAATGACCTCGCATGACAATCGAATGACAGAAATAGGCCGACAAAACCAGACTGCTATCTTTGTCGTGCGCGTGGAAGATCTTCCGCGCGCAATTTCATGTATAACAAAGGAACAACAATAGAACCATTCTTCTTAAAACAATAGCCAGGCGCGCATCTTCCGTGCGCACTTTGCAAACTTATCAGTTTGGCGACAAAAAGTCTCATGTATTAAAATTCCAACTTTGCATTCTATTCTGTGCCTGTGTGTGGTGGCGGTTTCTTGGAAAATCTTCGCCGCAGCTTCAAGCATATTTTGAAATCATTGCAAGTGTTCTCCCAAGACCATTATGACTCCATGATGATGGGAGTGAATCAATAAATTCATTTTTTGCAGTCATATCTTATTAGGCCCAAAAAAATGTTGTCTTTACTTTTATGACCTTATTATCAATTGTTCAAGGTTAGGGTTTTGCACCTTCAACAGGATTAAGAAAACCTGACACAAAATACATGATCTACCTTTTGCAAAGTGGAGGACACATGCAAACTTCTCTTGACTGCATTAATCACAACCGGCTTGTTGCAGGAACGGAGAAAGCTTCCAAAAATTGCGGCCATCTTGTTTTTCCACGCCAACACGAGGCAAAAAGAACAGCTCTGCCCTCAGGGCAGAGGTCAAAGGTGAGAGGACACTCTGTTCTTCGTTCTTCCGTCACCGTTTGTTCTTGGGGTTCTTGGCTCTCGATTGGCGGGCCCGGGTAGTTGGGAGGTGGGTTACGAGGTTACGGGTATGTGCGTGGGTTTATGTAAGAAAGGGTCCTTTTCGGTAAATTTTCCTTGAGCATGGGTTTAGTTTGGCTGAAATCGGCAACAAATCGTTGAAATTGAAAATGGTAAGTTTTCCGCCAAAATTCATCATAAAAGTGGGTACAGGGCAAATATTTGCAAGAGAGTAGCTTCCTGAAAACCAGGCGGCAGACCCCTGTCCATCCCCAGGTCGTGTACCCCTCTCCCCGGGTTTGCGGGGTTCTTGAAGGGATTTCTAATTTCAAATTTTTTACTTTTAACTAGGCTGTGCCTTTATCTTGAATCTTTGGGTATAGTATTAGAAACGAGGTGCTTGACGAAACTTATTTATCAAATATCAAAATGTTTCCATTTATTCAACGCAGTAGACTGAGAACTAGTTTCCAGGAAGGTGCAGCCACTCTCACGGGTCTCGCGGCCACTACTGACCAATCATCCCATGTTGATGCCGTGGGTGCACATCCTTCTTCCACAATTTTACGTGGCACCCGAAGGTAGTTTTAGGCACTGAGAAGATAAGCTTATCGAAGGAGCAGTGTTTTAATCCCTCTGTCGATATGACCACACCTATTAATTCCTCTAGCCTAAGCGACCCTTCTCACTTTAGGTAGTAGGCTTGACAGGTCGGGCACTCGAACTCACTGGTAAGTCAAGCCCCGGGGGGGTCTACCTTGGAGAAAAACAACGGGGATGTGCCTGCCGGAACAAAATTTTATAACCCTGTCCTGGAATAAAATTATGAAGACATAATACCTGTCCTGGAATAAGACTTGGAAAACTGATAGTTCTTAAGAAAATGAGAGTATACTTTTCGCTAATTGCTTTCGCTAGTAGAATTTTCATTTAATAATTTCATAAATTGAATTGTTTATTTAAATGATTATGATAATCTGACCTGTCCAGGAAAAAGTAGCTCTGATGGAAATACCGGTCCCGGAATAAAGGTGCAAAAGGTATAATCCTGTCCCGGAATTTTCAGCTGAAAATGACACCCTATTGGCAGGCACATCCCCGGGTGGTCATTGTATTAAGTAGACCCCCCGGGAGTCAAGCTCACAACCACTGAGCCATCCTGCTAAAAGCATCCTGCTAAAAATATGACTGAAAACAACGATATATCATCAGATCACCATAAATGCTATCAACTTTGCAGATGATACAGTGGCCTGAGGGGGCTGGAGGCAGGCCTGGAGCCTGGAGGTCAGGGCTTTCGGTTGAAGTTTGACCATGACAAAAAATGAGTCCGAAAAATTTCAGGTCAAGTTGGCAAAAGCTTTGACCAGCGTATGAATCATGAATGTTGCTACAACGTTGCGAGGCTTGGCCATATTATTGGCAAGCAACTCAAATGCCAAATTTGTTCAAACTCTTCGCGGTTTGACCTTTTTCCAAATTTATTTGCAATTTATAGCTTGCTTTTTTTGCTCTCAAATGAAGTGTTTCCACATCTGAAATTAAGCGCGAAGTCTCATGTCTGTGAGCTGCTTTGGAGCAAAGTGCTGGAATAGTAGTCCTGTGAAAGCAGTTCAACATCTGCTTGTAGCTTTCATCAAAAACTTAAAACCTTCTTGTTTTAAATTGATTACAAATCATAAAAATATTTAAAGCCTTATAAACATTGTCAATTACGAAATTGACTGAATGCCTTGAAAAAATCACGTTGAGAGTACTTCACTAGCTGATCATATGAGGATGTGTGCCAGTTTTGGGATAGTTTTTGGCAAGAAATTGTTGGGAATGAGGCTCACCTTTCCTGAAAACGTTCTGGGATCGGGGTTTAGTTTTACTAAAAATTCAGATAATATTTAAAGCAAATTTTTCCGCTGTTTTGCATTAAAAACAAATGTTTTGAAACCTTATTTGCATTTTAGGATTGGGTATCATAGCGTCACCTATATTACGGGGTTGGATCATAACAGAGATTCATCTTCCTAACCGTTGCTCACAACCCCATGTAATGCACATCCTTGAGGACAAATTTGCCAAGTTCATTAGGCATCTTTAGAATAAGGAGTGTTCTCTCCTTCATTAGCCTAGCTACTGAGAGAACTCCTCCTAAAGAAATTCTAATCAGTCAGTATCACTGTACTGTTTTAGCTAAATTAGTATTACTTCCAATTTTCTTTATCATTTTATTTATCATAGTTATTTTGCTTATGTTATTGTATGCAGAGGAATTCAAAAATATGAAACTGAAGAAAACTTGATCAATTTATCCGGTATTTGCCAGCTGGAGCTAATTTGAAAACGAAATATCACAAGAGTGCTCGAGCAAACGCAAAATTTCACGGCCATAACCACTAGGTCACGTGTTAGCAATGCAATGCTGGGGTAAACATGCACCGAGTTTTCTATACATTAACACAAGGCTTCTAGAAGGCTTAAATCC
This sequence comes from Aurelia aurita complex sp. Pacific, assembly GCA_004194395.1. Classification (NCBI taxonomy): domain Eukaryota; kingdom Metazoa; phylum Cnidaria; class Scyphozoa; order Semaeostomeae; family Ulmaridae; genus Aurelia; species Aurelia aurita complex sp. Pacific. The sequence continues at coordinate 588,233 of REGL01000006.1, read as the reverse complement.
CGGGGGGGGTACTTCACATATTTTGGGTACGGGGACGTGCCATCGGGAAGGGTATCGATTTTCACGATTTTGGTATAAGGAACGGTATCGATTTTCACGATTTTGGTATAAGGAACGGTATCGATTTTCGCGATTTTGGTTTAAGGAACGATTTTGGTATACTTTTTCGGAAAATTGGTATAAGGTCGGGTATACTTTTTTGCAAAATTGGTATAAAGTCGGGTATACTTTTTGGCAAAATTGGTATAAGGAACGGGTATGTTTTTGAAGCTTCGATGGCACGTCCCCGACCAAAACCTGGTCAAGTAACCCCCCCGGGGCTTAAATAATGCGGCCTTAAATTAGAAACCTACTAGGTACGTAAATAAATACAAAGGAAGTCAGTAGACAACGAGTTTGAAGCTATGATCCTGAAACCTGCTTTCAATCACTTGTTTACTCATTGTTCACACGGATGCTGATCTCTATTCTCTGGAAGTGATTTATTCATGGGTGGTAATACGGATCAACGGGTGCCAGCGAAAATTCACCACCATCGCGACGGTTTTCTTATAGCCGCAACGAAGTTGAACAAAGAAATAATCATACCTTCTAGAAGAAAGTTATCTTTGATCCAAACCGACTTTTGATCGCCTGCTGTGGCTAAGATAGGGAAATTATAGCACAAGGATGCTAATGAAATTGGCGGGTAAGTCAAATTGATTTCTCAATTAAGACCAACCTACATTAGGCTCGACTTTGTTTACCTTTTAAGCTTCAATGCAAAGTTTGATAAGATTCAAAGCCTAATTTCCTTGAAATTGAGGAGAATGATTCTTCTTGGAGTAATTTACCACCCGTAGGCCAAAAAAGACTTCACTTACCACCTTGGATTCCTTCGCAAGTGTTTACATTTCGCTAAAGATTTTATCATAGGGCCTATGAAAGGTAGTGTGAGCAGTTATGGATGAAATTTTAGTCTAGTAACTTCTTTGTTGGTATGTGAATAGTAGAATCATAATAGCCTGCATTCGAACAATGATCTTCTGAAATAAAATGAACTTTGAAATGCAAGAACGTTGAAGTGAGAAGCTACACAACAAACGTGGTAATGTTTAGAGTGTCTCAGTAATCAAATTCATTTTAAGATTACTAAACTCTGTTCTTGAGAGCTATTCGTCTTCTCTTTGTCAGTTTTCAAGGCAATCCTAAATTAACTTTCCAATATTCCGCCCTACCACATGCGTTGTGCGATATTTCTATCACCTTAAACTGAATTAAGCATGCTTTCGGATCTAAGCTTCTCTTGTTAGAATTAGGTGGATCTCCGTACATCACTCGAAGCTCGAACTCTTTTTTCTTTAAAACTACTTGAAACGTACCCGGAACAACCGTTTATCTATTCATTTATTTACTAATCTATTTGACACAGTCCTTATCTTTGTTGAAATATAAAAATAATTTACTATGGAGTTGCAATTTTCCGCGACATGTGCATATAAAGTATAGTAACATGAAGAGGTGACAGATTGATTTACGTCATTGAATAATCTGTCTTCGTAGTCCAATGATAAATTTGAGTCACATTTCATAAAGGCATATACTTTGAAAAATGGTTCTTTCAGGTTCTTATTCGTTTGTCCGCAATTAAACACATACACATTTGTGTTCAATTGCAGACAAACGAATAAGAACCTGAAAGAACCATTTTTCAAAGTGACTCAAATTTATTATTGGACTACGAAGACAGATTATTCAATGAAGTAAATCGATCTGTCACCTCTGTATGTTACATGCCTTGTATACAACAGAAAAATACATTCTAACTTTAAATCATAGAAGTCACACTCTGATGAGAAAATAGGTTCGAAAGGCCTCATTGTGCCAGAAATTTGTCTGTTTCTTTGCGTCCGCCTCCTCTATAGTATTTAAGTAACATTATATTGAATTGCATATCTTCCGGGTTGGATAGATCCGCTTCAAATCTGTTTTACAAGGAAGATGCTACAGGCTTCATTTCAAACATCAAGAAGAGAAGCACATTGTATGGCACTTGGCATTAACAGACCTGAATTTATCCACTATAAATCTATTCACTCTATTCACGATTTTAACGGAGGATTCAAATAGACGATTACGCTAAAGATGGCGGCAGGGAACTTTTTACCAATTCTATACAACGATTCTATAAGAATTCGATTAAAGAAAGCAATGCATCTTGGTAAAAAGTTCCTCGCCACCATCTTTAGCGTAATCGTCTATTGGTTAATTTGAAACAAAAAGCATAAGTCACACCTTCTTTCTGCAGGGGCCTATTTAGTGTGATTCTGCAAAGAACATGTGTTAAAATTTTTTTTGCGCTGACACAGTCTATGTTTATTCTTATCCCAATCATAGCTAGCACTCGAATTAACGCATTTTAGCAACAACCAAAACAATATGCCTTCTTGTACAGCTGCATTGAAAGAGTTTACTAGCTTCGTTGAATGCACTGTTCATGAATCAATCATTGTTTACATAAATTGTTTACCAGCAGCTTGATAAACGGGTTGTTGTTATAGCACGTTGGTGTTTGCTGGTCTCGTCTCAGGACCAGCCAAGCTTATGGCCTCGCTTCGGTGGGAAACTATACACGTGGGTCTCAGATGAACGCATTCATACGAGTATAGCTGGAGTTTACGAGCAACAAAGTTGTTATGTTTAGTGATATTGAAGAATATCGCATGCAATGCATTGAAATAAACCTGGAAAATTGAATCTGCAGCAGTGCCCTCGCTAACCAACCAGCTAAAAGGTGAAAAAGTATAATTGATTGTAGACCTTTCTTGTGTGACTGCAAGGGCACTGTAGATAAATCGTAGATAGATCTTTAGAGAAGAAGCAGCAACCTATAATTATTGACATCAAAATCTGCTGTTGTGGACACTGTTTGTAAGTATAAAATTGACTAATACACACTGATAGTCAAAATAATGATCTGTACCTCGCAAATCTTTGAGAGCAACCCTTTTCTCATTTGCTCCTCTTTATTCCTCTAATTACTATCTTAGCAGGCATTTATCATAACCAATTACCTTGCCATACATAACACTGTACTCTCTTTTACAGATATCCAAGCCAATGATTAAGTCACAACAATGGAAAATACTTGAAGAAATTACAATAAAAAGGGCTGGAACAAGCTATCTTTAAAGACAAAAACATTGCAAGAAATTACAGATTTAGCAGTTGCTCGTGATGCACTGTATAAGAGCCCTGTTTTCTGGAATTCTTCTAATTTCTTCGGTGTCATGGTTCGCACTACGCAGTCTGTTTTCCCTGCCAGTAAATATCGATGACTTATTTGGAGAATCCGTTGATTTTGAACAATTCAAAAAGGACTGGTGCAAAATCAGGAAACAGAAAGTGGAATGGAGGGAAATGTTATCACCATGCTTAGACATTATGAGTAACAAAACATTGCTGAATAGTACAAGGTAAGGACAAAAAGGTGAGTAAAAAAAAGTTGACATGTTTGGTGGGTTGTGGAATTTAAAGTGCGTGGCCAATATTCAAAACTAAAATGCTAATGTATCAGTCAAAGGCTAACGAAGATATGAAAATAATGTTTGGTAAAACTTTTAGACCCAGAAATTAGAAACATGCTGATAAGGGTTACATGGGAACGAGAATTTCCCATTCGATTCCAACCATGATTTACTTGGTCCATGAATTCTCAATCCATACCAACCCCTTACCAGCATTTTCCTAATTTCTAGGTAAAAAAGATGAGTGATTTTGCCAAAACAAATCACATTTAAGTTAGTCTTTAACTGAAAGATTAGCATCTGCCCCGTTCTTTTTATTCAACAGCCCGCCAAACGTTCTAACTTGTTTTACTCACCTAGTACTGTTTGGGAAATATTCTTGTTTTTTCTTTGAACTTAATTAGAATAAAATCATTATTTGACAGCAAAATTTGCCATTTGGGATTAACAAAGAATGGTTCCAAAATCATGGTGTTTGAAAAACCAGAGATCCAAAGGGTTCTAGATTTTCACAATTGTACTCCTTCAGTCGCAAGAAGCGAAATCACAAAGATCAACAAATCTAGACCTTTATGGTTTGATGGAATGTACAGGAGTTGATCATAAAATACAACTATGAATCTTGAATTGTTGCTAAACAGTTTAGAATATTGGCTTAGCTTCTAAAAATATTATCAAATTCGGCTAAGACTATGAATTATGGGGTAACCCTCACCCCAACCACATTTTTGACGGCAATTATCGATCCCGTTTACCAGCTATGTTTAACGGGAGGAGTTTTGTAACGTGGCCTAGACTGACTCACAGACCACTCGTTTGGTCTGTGAGTCAGGCTAAACTTGGCCTGGATGGAGGAAAATTTCTGGTTAAGTATGGATCCACAAATTACGTTAAATACCTTGATCAAAAGCGAATCGCTGGCGATGAATCATAGATATAGAACATAACACGTATCTGTACTGCGTTGAGAAATTTCTGTTTTTATCTCAATTATTTTGTTTAGGTACATAACAAATGCAAGCAACTCACGTGTTACCCTTATGGAAATACGGCCTGCGGGGGAGCACTCAAAACTGCAGATCGAAACATATGACTCGAACGGTGAGCCAAAGATTTTTGGAGGTGATGCAATTAGAGTGACTCTACGAGGCAAAACAACAGTTGCTGCAAATGTATGGGACCTTGGTAATGGCAAATATGATGTCATGGCATTGTTAATGACCCCTGGGGAATATGAAGTTGATATCACATTGGATTATTCAATGTGCAGTGGTTTGAAGGATCCACCGATGGAATGGTTTGTCAATGGTGAGTATGGTACCGGTTGCGCCAAAATAAACTATGCACGTTTGGCAGGCCACAATAAATCGTACATTCGAAAGGTTTTGAAGATTTATGACTTAATCTTTAGCAGAAAGCCTAAATTAGATTTTAAGACTTTTTGCAAATTTTTCTGTTTTCAGGTTTTAGAGCTAGAAGCGAGTTTCCTAAAATTTTAATTTTCGAAAACACTGAAAACGATCAAAAAACATCGATAAAATTTTAAAAGACTCAACATGAATTAACAAAGAGAAAACGTTTTCAGGGTGATTTGGGGATTTAGTACGAACTTTCGTACAGCAGATTACAACTAATCGATTTCTAAATCGCAAATCACCACGAACAAGTTCTCTCTTTGTCGATTCATGTCGATTCTTTCGAAAACTTGATCGATGTCTTTTGATCGTTTTCAGTGTTTTCGAAAATTAAAATTTTAAGAAACTCGCTTCTAGCTCTAAAAACTGACAATAAAAAAATTTGCAAACAATCCAAGAATCTAATTCAGGCTTTCTGCTAAAGATTAAGTCATACATCTTCAAAATCGGTCCAGTGTA
>REGL01000006.1:542097-581777 GCA_004194395.1 Aurelia aurita complex sp. Pacific | reverse complement strand
TTAAAGGCATTGAGTCATGGTAAATAGCGATTCTCCGCTGGGGGTCTGTCTCCTTTCATGTGATCAGTCTGTTTTCATGTGATCAGAGATGAACTTGGCTGTCCCGTCTGGCTTCTCGTGGCGCGTGGCCTATGTTTCGCATTTTTTAAACCTAACTCTTTTTGTTAATCCCCACAAAAACTCGTTATTTAATTGAATCCCTTGGCCCTAAGCACATTGCTGTCCTTTTATTGAGATAATCCTGAAATTTTTCATGCGAGCGCTTTGTTTTATATTCATGGCCTCACTTTATCAGTTGTCTTGTAACGCCACGAGAGACGGTCGTCAGATCCTTTTGTTTTCTTTGCTATGTGAAATTACACCTTGTTGACTTCAAAGCGAAACCCCGATAATAAAGCTTTAAGAACATATTCAGGTGAGAATATCATGTGTGCAGTTTGGATTACAGCCAATCAGATTGGAGTAAGCTATCATCATGACTCAGCGATTTTTGCAAATTGGGTATACGCGGTCTATTTACCATGACTCAATGCCTTTAAATATCAAAGGACTATACGGATAAATTATTTGTTTACAAAAATCAACAAATTATTCGCAGTTGGATTGCACACCCTTGGGCCCTTGGGTCAGAGAATTAAATTTCTATACAAGGTAGAACAAAGAGTAATTAAGTCATAAATATCAAAGGACTATACAGATAAATGGTTTGTTTACAAAAATCAACAAATTATTCGCATAAATTTCCATCAAAACCTTGGATTCTGAGCAATATTAAAACGAGGCTTGAACAAGTTTAGGGCGGTGTTTAACAGACCACTTATTCCTTTTGAATTGGGTCTGGTTATCAGGCTAGTTTAGCCTCCGATCTTTTATCAGTTGAATTTAACAACTCATTTCAACAAGTATTTCAACCAAACTCTATAAAGAATCATTACACTGATTTCACAATTCAAAAGGTTTGTTTCCCCCAATCAAATCATTAAAAATTCTCTGTTTTAGCACACTGCTCTGGCAAATGGAAGAAACTTCGTCGAGTAATTCCTAAAAATCTGTTAGCAAACATGACTGATTACATCGACGAACAAATAGCTGAATCATTAAAGATTACAGTACCAGAAGCACGATATAACATATCAGGTATACAAAATATAAAATATCAAATATGAAATCATAATCATTGTTATTATAATAATTAAAAACACAACTGTTAAAAACCAATACGTTTCGATTTTAAAAATCTTCCTCAGTTCCTCAGTCTAATAATTATACTATGAAATTTAAAGTATAAATTGATCATAAAAAATTTTGCATATTCCAGAAATTATATCTAACAAATCCTTAATCAATTTTCAATCAACAGACCTTTTAGCAATTACAGGTTCGATTAAGTGGCGTTAGAGCTTCTATCGCCGTTGTGCATGTCCGAAAATTCTACAAAACGCATCAAAATATCGTTTGATTTAAACTCGATCACTTAATGGAATGCTAGTAGCTTATCAATTGTATTCCTCAAAAATTGCTGCACATTTTAAAATGACAAAACTTTGAAAAATATCTTGAGATTATGGCACGTCTCAAGATATTAAGTAATTAAGTAATCCCCTACCTACAATTTATCTACTCTTGCTTTAGTATATTGTATTAATTTCCTGAGTAACATTGTCTTGATTTTCTGTAATATTTTATATCTTTGTAGTTTAGTTATTTGTTTGTAAAGTTAGGATTATGAATTGTATGTAGTGGACTTTAAATCATATGAAACTGAAAATGAACTGATTTTTCGAAGGAACTTAAATGAGAACATTTGAACGGAGTGACCGATTTTAGCCAGGAAAGCTTCTCAACAACAACATGTTGGCTATTCAATAAGTTATTGCAAAATATTGCAGCTTTGATATTTAGAGAGTAGTAACCTTTCAAACAGTGTGCATTCCTTCTGACTGACCCAGCGGTAGGCAAAATAAATCTGGAGATTTCCTAAACTTGCAGCAATTTTCAAACACGCTGTATATCCCAAATCAAACATTAAACTGTTGATTGCAGAAATAAGTCAATTTTGGGCAAGCTTGGCTTGCCAATAATCAGTTTCAAGAAGGGACTCAATTTACAACTTGCGAATTAGATTCCAAGTGTTATTTAAGCCTTATCGTTTTCATAATTCTCATGCCCTGCGTGAATAGTCCACACAAACTTTGTATCCCTATGCACCATGAATGCGAGGCTGCTAAACAACCTTTCAGGGACAACAGCAGTATCAATATCCTCAATGAAGACAAACGGCATTAACCCAATGTCAATCATCTTCAAAGCGATTGTTTTAATTACCGCCTTTGCCAATCCTTTGCGCTGATGACCAGGCAGAGTTTGCAGTGCTGCAATGGCGCCTTCCCATGAAACAAACGCCCAGCACACCGGGTATTGACTGCCATCCGGGAATGCACCAATAGCCAGTCCCAGGCTACTGCTGCAAGAAAAACGATATTTGCTAACTTCTGACGTAAATTTCCAATGATCGACTGCATATAATGTCTCTGTCAATGTCATCTCTCTAATAACGTAGCCCTCAACATTGGTAGATATTTTAGTGAATTCTTCTGGCTTGGAATCTTGTAAAACAGCGAAAAAAGCCGTCACTTTCTTTTCTAAGAACTCCTGCATTAGACTATCTGCGCCTGTCCGTAAATTTGCCTGCAACTGTTGGTTCAAACATATAAATNTTCTGACGTAAATTTCCAATGATCGACTGCATATAATGTCTCTGTCAATGTCATCTCTCTAATAACGTAGCCCTCAACATTGGTAGATATTTTAGTGAATTCTTCTGGCTTGGAATCTTGTAAAACAGCGAAAAAAGCCGTCACTTTCTTTTCTAAGAACTCCTGCATTAGACTATCTGCGCCTGTCCGTAAATTTGCCTGCAACTGTTGGTTCAAACATATAAATTGCCTGAAATCTGGATAGCAATGTTCCGTATCTGTGTCGTTCGTATTGCCATGTGTCGTCAAAAGATAGCTGCATAATTGCCGCCATGATGGATTAGCCACGTCATCAAGTGATTGCTGTTTTGGCCTTGAGGCTGCAAAAACCGTTATGCCTTTTCGAAACAATTTTGAGTTGTTGCTTCCTTTGCTTTTCATTTCATCAATAATCTTGAATTCCACTTCAAGCACGAACAACGCATCTGATTTCTCTTCAAAGAACGATGTTCCAGCTTCTTGAAAATTGGGCCTCAGAAGCTTTATTTTGCCAGTCCAGATTTTCTCCTTGAAATGCAGGAAACCATGAAATGGCAGCAAATCAAAACGCTCTTCGTTTAATACTTTCCCCATCACTCCATTTCTTAAATCAGCAATTTCTTCATCTTCAAGCAGCCGCTCATGCCATCCGAAATCAGCACTCATGTCTGCAGAGCAATGATGGAACTCCTTCACTTACATGCGTTCAGTACAACCCAAACCAAATCTGAAGAAAACAAAAAGTTGAATGTTTTTTATATTCATCAAATGCGCTACCAGATTTGTACAAGATGTGAATACCAAACTGTGACATAGTTAATAACCCATGTTTCAAAGAGCTATGTAATTCCGTTGGCATTGACGTTTCTTACACACAGAAACAATAGTTAATCTTAATTTTTAGTGATACCTCTTCGTCACAGCCCACGACCTAAGGATGGGCCATGAAAAATTTTCCATCATGGTCGGTGGACCACGAAAATTCTTTGTTTCTTTCAGGCTGTGCGGTGTGCGGCAGTGCCATTGAATTTTTTGAGAAAATTTCGATTTTCCCTCCGGCTCAGCCTAGCAGATAGAGAGCAGATACTTAATGACCGGTCCCTAAAAATTCCCTTTTTTCATTTTTAGAACTGCCTGCAATAATTTTTGGAGTAGACTGCGGACTACCATGCAATTTATTTTGGGATGGACATGGGGAATGGACCTCGAATGGGCAACACTGGAAGCCATATATTTCTCCTGAACTTGATGGTAGGGAAAAGGCCATTAATTTCTTACTTTATTAACCTTTTACAAAATATCTCGTGGTATCACTGCTGGAAAATCATACAGCGCAATTACATTGCAAACCAGTTTGTATGATTCCAAATTCTTGATTCATAAAAGCTTCGATAATTTCTCCATTAAAAGAAATCAATTCATTTTGGAGATGTAACTTTCAAGCTGTATGAGCCACTATTCAATCTCAAATGAGTTTGCGTTGAACTTTCTTGCAAAGCACTGTTCGATTTGATTTAGCTTTGTCTCAGTCACTGAGGTGTCTAGCATTGACCGTGGCCCTATTTTATGAAGACATTACAGTATTACCCCGCCACTAAGAAACTGACTTATAAGAAACTGCAGCCTGCCAGATGGCAGCATGGTCATTGTCCAACATTTGGCTTGATATAACATTTATATCATATTTATGAGAAACCAAACAGCCTGGTTTTACAAAATGAGTTTCTTAGTAGCGGGGTAATACTGTACTCTAGACATATGCTGGAAAAATTAATCGACATATCATTGATTATTAGTTACTTGCGTTTAAATAAGGCAAATCCCATACATAATATTTAGGTGTATATAGAATTAAAACTAAATTCTCACAAATTTCAGTTGAGCCTAAATCCAAGATGACTGTTGACTTTTCAGCCGAATCTAAATAAACCTTTTAAAAATGCATGACCGCTCAGATCAAACTGAAGGTATACTGCATTTAAACCTGCCAGTAATTGTATTCTGTTCCCATTTCAGTTCGCAATATGATGCTGTCTGACAAACCTTGGTCACGTGGTCACGAACCAAGGAAAGGCAATATGTGGATATATGGGGATTCAATAAGTTTCTATTTCTACCAATCAGTACAAGATAAACTTTTGTGTACAAAAATATTCAAGAAATGTATGGTCACATACAATTGGCTTTATCCAAAGACCCTGTATGACATAGTAAGTACAGTTCAATCTGGCTTTTTCTCCCCTTGCAATTTGGAGGGGGGAGGGGGGTTTTCAATATTTACCAAATTTCCAAGAACCATGTATTATCTTCTGCATTAAAGGCTAATCTAGATGTGCTGTTAATTGAAAGAAAATCAGTCAAGTTATCCTACCGGGTGTCCCAAAAAACTTGTGCCTCGTTTGCCTGAAGATTGTGACAAAATGGCAATAGATTCTCGCCAAACTTTTATATGATGTTGCTCTTCAGATGTTCAAATAAAGTTTGCTACCATCCTCGTAAAATCCGTTGAAAAATGATGACTTTCAGAAGACCACATTTGCCTGATGACTGGAACCAGCGGTCGGCCATATTGTCTCACAATTTTGCAGTGATAAATAGCTTCATGTGAGATAAGGAATAGTTTCAGTGAGGTAAGAAATAGTTGAAAACTCTCTGATGATTATCAGAATTTTCACGAGAGCTATGACATTCGAGGCTGCAGTTTCACTTCATACAAGGAGCTATCATTTCATACATGGATAAAATCCTTCATAATTTCAGAATGGATTGGTAAATTTCCGTCAGGGAAGATGGATTTGATGAATAAGATAGACTTGAACATGTCTACCATCACATTTTATATTTGCCGATATCATCGTCTTGATATCCAGGGAGCTGTGTCCTTTCAAACGGGGATTCCTTTTATTTACTCAGTACAAAAATGATAAAATTGCCTTCTTGCTCAATCTAATAAGTGCAACATACTGTTTCAGACTCACACGTGTGCTGATGTAGACCTGGACGTATCAGTTGTAAAGAGCTATCTTGAAAACGTTACTGGTAGAAAAGATATGGATGCCCATAGTGTCTTACTGTTTAATGCCGGAGCACATTATGTCAAGGTGAGGACCTACATTTTTGTTTCAGTTACCAATGGTCTTGGGATGCAGCATAGGCTCCTAATCTTTATCTCAGCATAAAAAGGTGGGTGTAAAATTCAATGAACTATTTCTTCTGACTGAATGGCTTGAAAGAAACTTTAGCTACTTATCTATAATTCTACTGTTGGACTTTTCAGAAAGTTTGAATATTTTTGGAAATTACAGCGTATCTTACATTTCAACTCATTTGAGGATGTGACGTCATCAAATTTCTAAATCATAAACGAGATGAGTGACAGACCTTTGCTTCATACCATATTGTAGGCATTCATAAATTATGGTTTTCTTCGAAATTATTTCATGTTTCGTCAAACAGTTTAGAAATTACGATGGTTTTAAGTTTTTTTGAAAATTTTTCTTGAATTCTCGAAAAAGAAGAAAAATACTCTAATTCTGACAATATTGAAGATTTCAGAAAATTCTAACGGTAGAATTATAGAGAATTAGCTAAAGTTTCTTTGAAGTCATTCAGTTCAAAGAAATAGGTCAGTCAATTTTACACCAGCCTTTTTAAAGATTTGGAACCTATGCTACGTTGCAGAGGTAGAGAAGACCTAGATGAGTCCACGATCCCTTGTCACGACGCTCAAGTGGTGTGGGGTTCTACCTGGAATCGAGCCCTGTCCACCTGATAGTTGTGGCTGCTAAGTCAGAGGATTACACCACTGCGCCACAATACCTTCTAATTACGAGATTACCACGAAGAAACGCTCACATTGGTCACATTTTTTATCCGTTTTCTGTCGACAACAAACTAAGCCTAATACTATCTTGCTTTCTATTAATCAGAACACATCATTCAAGAAATATCGAGAAACAATAGATGCACTTATAGAAGCAATCAAAGAGACGTATAATGGCACAGCTATTTGGAGAAGCTCAACTGCAATACATCGACAGTCGCTACCAATAATGGGATCATTTAGGCGATTTATAACTAGCCAGGTAACATCAACTACTTTTTTGCAATGGTGAATTTGGCAAGCAAAAATGCAGGTTTCTGACATGACAAAACGATTTGCAGTCCCCAGAATACAGTAACACCATTGAGTGCAAAAAGGCTGGCTGCACTCAAGAAATGAAATGCATTCTTGAGTACTGGAAATCCCTTTTCCTATTTGTCACATCAGAGACCAACATTTTTTGTTCTATAAAATTACTCTGTGCTATATTTCTTATCAACGCTTCGCCAGCTAAACATTATTTTCTTTGATCTTCAAAACGTTGAATATGGCACAAATTTTTGCTGAGATTTCTTAACAGTTCAACTTAAAGCTCAAAGGTTTTTAAAGGACAAGTCCGGGGTTGGTATAATTAATGTTAAAACAGAAGAATATACTGTTATGAATGGTGTAGCATACTTTTTTCCATCATTTCTCGCCTTTTCCCTGCTAACTTACGTATTAAAATGAGCGAATTCTATGCAGGGACGTCATTGCGCGCCAATGTTTCTACCAGATCTTTGGGTAAAGATGACGTCACGATGCACAAATCGCTCATTTGAATACGTAATTTAGCAGGGAAAAGGCGAGAAATGATGGAAAAAAGTATGATACACCATTCATAACAGTATATTCTTCTGTTTTATCATCAATCATACCAACCCCAGACTTGTCCTTTTTAATTTGGAAATTCTTAGTTAAAAAACAAGGTAGCCAGCAAAAGTGACAACGCATAGAACTAATTTTGACATTGGCTGGCATTTGATGCATCCTGTAGATTGACTGATTGATGGAAGATTGATTGATTCTTATTGGTGCACGGTATTAATTTATCAATTGTTTGATATTGATATATCTATCAGTTATTTCATTGACTGATTGCACGAATCGATGATTGATCATAATCTGGACTTGCTACAAGTCTCTCTTGCGGAAAAACGAGGGAAGGAAAAAATAGCGAGAGAGACTTGTAATAGTTGGCAAGCTGAGTTGCTGGCTGGACAGGATTCTATCGCCATTTTTTCCTTCCCTCGTTTTTCCACGAGAGAGACTTGTAGCAAGTCCAATCAAGTCACTTATCACCATTTTTATCATTATCCTTCTAGCGAATACAACTCTTCAACGCATACGCAAATGCAGCAATGTGCAATGCTGATATCTTAGTCCTCGATGCACAACCGCTGACTGCATCATATCCATGGGGAACCAGAGATGGCATTCATTACAGCAAACACGTCCTGCAGCCTATAGAACATATATTTCAGCACGCCCTTGTTCATGCAAGCTAACATCTAAAGGAATGCAGTGATCATGAAGGAGCATCCATTGCGATTGTGTCATTGTCAGTGACACCGCTCCTAGCCTGCGTTCAGACATGACCTTTCTACTGCGAAGGAGAGCCGTTAAGCTCTCCTTTGTAGTGGACAGTAAAGTCTGCTGCTATGCCATCAACTTAGCCTAAACACACGAAAAGCAAAAGAAATTGTGTGCCAGGCGCCAATTAGAGAGGAATTTCTCCTTGAATATGATTATATTGGCCAGCTGATCTTTATCTTTGTTTAAAAAAATCTTGTGCAGCCCCTTTAAGGTTACTGTAACTGTTCAGGCGACAAATTTTCAATTTTTCGTTTTTGTCATAATCTGATGGTATAAGTATCTGAGGACTGTTTAAACCAACTCACTTCCAGAAATAGTGACAATTACTTAGAAATTTGAGCATTTTAAAAGGAGCAATCCTGTTTCTCATAAAATTGCGGAGATGTACATCAGGGGATGAAAGTAAACTCACTTGACCTTGCAGCTATGTTCATGACATCCCGTGCTGCTTTGTTATTGACACAATGCTTTACCAATACCGCGTTTAAGCCTTATTGCTTGACCTTTCATGCATAATTGTATTTCCCGCAATTTTTGCTTCATTTTGATAAAAGCCTGATTTCTCGAAACAGGATTCCGGAGTACTGGTGGGTAATAAAAAATCTTTGTGTACCCAACAGGCCAATTGAATCGCTTGAAACTTGGCACACAGAGTCACAATGCATATAACTACGAAACCGTGTCAGCGATTTGTGATAGATCCACTGGTCCAATTTTTACAAGGGTCTGAAAGTTAAAAAAGACATTTAAGACATTTACATTTATTTAAAATGATATTATTTCAAGACAATACCTTTTATCAAAAATTCGTGACATGGTTTTGCAGTTCAGGGCCTTAAGTCTTTGGTAAATAGATAGTCGTGGTCCAACGATTATCATAGGGGTACACAAAGATTTTTTCGCAAGGCTGGTCGATTTTGCCTTAAATCTAGAATAAATCATTTGTGATTTTATTGAATCAACTGAATATATCTTTATGATATTCTGCGTTTAAGTCTGCGTCGAATGATGCATAAGTTTATTTGGTATATTTTGACGAACGGCCGTGGTAAACGGAGTTTGTTAATCGCCGCCTGAGCGGTTACAGTAACCTTAAGTAAATGATATTTTACAAAAAAAATTATTTCATTTGAATCTCTAGTTTTCATCCAGAAATGTTGAGTTTTGAATCGTAAAAGGGCTTATCATGGATATTATTAACCATGTAGTGTTGATTGAGGACATAGATTAAATGTATCGGTCCCTTGACACAAATGAAGTAAACGAATTTCAAGATCTGTAAATTAACAAACTTATGGTCCTATTTCAAAATTTTTCAAATTGTTCACTCACTAGATGGCACAGAATTTTGTAGGCAGTATCTTTTACATTTGGAGATTAATCATGCGAAAATACAACAATATTTACGTAAATTATCGATGCTCCGATGAGTTTCTTGAGATTAGCAAGTAGGTTTTGATTTCTTAAATGAAAGCAAAATGCTGTAAATAGTTTTCAAGTAGATTTTTGTAATGAATGGGAAAATACTTTATAAATGATAATTTTTGTGTTGTTCTTCATTTTGATATCTAACTACAAAGTACGAATTTTTCCGTGTGATAGTCAGTAGTCAATGGTATGATCTTCAGCGCNGCACAGAATTTTGTAGGCAGTATCTTTTACATTTGGAGATTAATCATGCGAAAATACAACAATATTTACGTAAATTATCGATGCTCCGATGAGTTTCTTGAGATTAGCAAGTAGGTTTTGATTTCTTAAATGAAAGCAAAATGCTGTAAATAGTTTTCAAGTAGATTTTTGTAATGAATGGAAAAATACTTTATAAATGATAATTTTTGTGTTGTTCTTCATTTTGATATCTAACTACAAAGTACGAATTTTTCCGTGTGATAGTCAGTAGTCAATGGTATGATCTTCAGCGCTAGAATACATGTGACGAAAGGAAATGCTAGTCTGTAATACAGTAACATTCAAATGTTTTCAACAGAAACGTTTTCAAAAAAAAATTTGGACAAAAAGTTGGACATCTTTGAACAATTGAGCTGTTATCTGATTTTGTCTCCAAAAGCAAGACATTGTGTATTGAACTAATAAACTAATAGTAATGCTAATCTTAATAACTAACAGTTATGCCATGACATATGACAAGAGAATCTTATGTATATTCAATTTTAGTCATTTTTATTCAATGGTCATATAGTTTGATCTTGTAATAAGTCAAGTTCCAGGCATTTATTTTTGCTCACATCTTTAAAAACTTCAAAACGATGATTCAGTCCTTCTTGACAGTGAATTTTGTAAACACTTCCAAGACCACCCATGACATTATTCTCCAGTCCATAAAAGACTCTCCTTATCCTTGAATGTACCAGTGCCATGGAACACATAACACATGGTTCATGGGTAACATAAAGGTCATAACCTGTGCAGAGATAATCCTCAGGAGAATTATCCGGTGCTGCTTTCCTTTTTAAATTATCAGCTGGATCATGAGCCATCTTGGGATGTATTTTTGTGGGGTCAGCTTGTTCAGATTCAAGATCAGAGGTGAATAGCATTTGCGATGCTTCTTCTTGATACTTGAAAGTTGTAGATTCTCTTCCTGACAAAATATCACTAATTTGCTTTTCCTCAGAATTTTTATCAGTAACAGCATCAGTCAATTTCGTTGTAGAAGAAAAAGAACTTGAGCCCTTTACAGCTGACTCATCAACAGATAAATGTCCCAAGTTTGTTCTCTCAGATCTAATCTTTAATGCCCCACCTCCTTGAAGCTTTGCCACTAAGTCAACACACACCATCACAGCATGCAACAATGGATCACCCAATAACGTACAGTCATATGCAGATGCCAAGATTTGATTGGACTTTGGATCAACAATAATGGCAGCAATAGGTTTCATACCTCTGTTAGCACCAGCTTTTGCACACTTCACTGCCTCTAACATGAAGCTATCAATCTGATGCAATTCTGTATTTGGAAAGAAGTTTCCACTCTGTAATTTTGTAATGTATTTGTCCTCATGAAAAGCAGTTGGCCAGAGGGTCTTACTTTTTTCAAACTGCAGTCTTGTTTTTGGTTCAAACATTGGAACAGATTGTGTTCTCAGATTACTGATGTTATCACTTAGAGCTTCACTGCATGATAAGCACGATTCTATATCCTCCTTGTACGCCTCATCATCATATTTGCAAATGATGACATCTAGAACCTTCTCTTTGTTTAAGATTGATGATCTAATTCTCTTGAGATGACCGAGTCCCTCCAGCGGGTAAATCTTCTTCAAAATATTGATCACTACAGATGATTTGATGGGGTCTTCTATTTTTCCAATAATCATGCAGCATTTGTCAGGTTCACAAAGAAATCTATCATGTAGTACTGGTGAAAGCATTTTTGAGCAGTGTGAGATACAGAGAGATAAACTGCATTATCAACAAATAGAGTGGTAAAATCTAAAACAAAATTCCAGGAATAAACTTACCTGGATCTGTCTCTACTGATGGCTTAATAGCTCCTGAAAAAATACAATATTGAAAATAACGACTAAACAACAAAATTTAGGGCAGACATGAAGGGTGTCACCACAATTTCTTTCCGTACATGGTTGGAAGTATCACAGCTATTGATAGTTGGTAAATATCTTTCAAGGTTGGAAGACTGTTGGAAGTATCATTTTTAGACCCTAATTTAATATCCTCTAATACCTTTCACTTTACCTTTGATAGTTAGAAGTACCATTGCCATTTAGACTGGGGTGTTTTTAGATTAAATCTTTAACTTTTATATTTTAATTCATATTACATTTACTATTGTACACCTTATTGGGCTAGACTTCATTTTTCCTAAATTTATTTTTATGTTACAACAAACATTTAATTTACAATTTATGGCGAAATTTCTATATTCAGTATATTTCAGATTTTCAGATTTTCATTAACTCAAAATAGCCTAATACATTTGAAGAAATAGTATATTTTACCAGCTACTTTAAGACTGTCAACACGAACATAACATTGCGAACTAAAGATAACTAAAATAGAACTAAAGAGATTTAAAATGTTGACAATACTATGGATCATGGATTGCTAGCACTATCATTCTGTTCATAGGATGATGTTAAACATGTATTGATATATTCATATATAACATCTGATAGGTTTGGATCACGTGCTGTCATTAAATATAAGAATTTTGACGAAGCATCCATGTCACTGAAAGTAGGTTTAAACTTTGAAATGGTATTGAACGTTGTTTCCCTCGTTTTTTCGTTAATGCTGCAAGTTAAAAGACAGTGTTTTTCGTCTTCAAGAATACCACATGTTTGGCACTTTCTGTCTTCAGGTTTTTTCTGGGCCTATGATAATAACTGAAGATTTCTGGGCGCCTAGTATAAACAATACCTTTTTGGCCTAGAAATTATAGTTGGCAAGGAAATGAAGTCTATTAGATCCATAAAGAAAGCATTTCTGAGAAAGGCAATGGCATGCATCTTAATAAGGAATACAGAATAATCTATGCAAATTGTATGTCTATCTATGCAGTAGTATATGGATGTGTTTTCAGTATTTTCATCTTCAAATCAAGATGTCCACAGCTACAACAACAAACAGTACGAGCATCAACGCCTGACTAAACCGCAGAAGAATGTATGAAATCTATGAAGCAACCAACTTACCCCTATGTTTTCTTTATCACTGTGTTTTGAGGAAAATATTTTCCAAGTTTGAGTTAGGTACTAATCTGTGGTTTAGCTGTGGCACTGATCTATGGTTGGGTTTCAATGTTGCAGCAACAACCACAAAAGAGACACTCTTTTGCAACTGCCCCTTCTTCCGATCGAGCGAGCCTCGAGTCCAATCAAACATCAGGCAAAAACAAAGGCAAAAAAAAAACAAAACAAAAAACAATCACAAAACACACAGCAATGTTTGTTATGCTTCCGATACAGTTCCTCTGAGTACATTAGTTTATTTTTCAGACAACGCCACCGTTTGGAAATAACCCTCTGTTTTTAGAAACTTATCATCAATGAAAGAAGGATAAAATACATCTTCAAAGTCNACCCCAAGGCAGTGTTCATGGCACATGGCAGTACACCATCTAGCAAATTTTAGTCAAATGAATTCAAAGCTTTTTTTCACCATAGCAGTGGATCGTCTTGATAAAACTTCCAAAAATTTCTTTGTGAAATTTTCGTGCAGTTGCAGGAAAACATCAATAAAAAGAACGTTTAGAAACTGTTACTAATTTAATTTCAAGAAGCTTTATTAGATCACACCCTTAGTTTCTTATTCATAACCACGTGTATAGAGGTGTCAGACACAAGTGGATCCATCGTGTAAATCACCAGCATCGGCCTACTCCGTTGTTTATCGCATTTGAACGATATGTGTATTCTTTCGGCTTGATCTTTAGCGTCCACCAGCCGTCATCTTCCCGTTTTGACTCAACCAGGCTACTTTCGTTACCAGACTCCCTTGATTTCGAATCGCAACTGGAAGCAGATTCTTTGCCTTTGGCTAAAATGTCATATTTTTAGATTCGCTCCATAGAAAACGTTGGATGCTCCAATACGTCTCAGGGAAAAATCAGGAAAATATTCTCAGGGAAAAAATACCTTTTCAGATGCGTTTTCGAGGATAAGTAAGGGGAAGAATGCGCGGAGAGTCATGAAAAGTCCGATATCGAGAAGCCTGAAGGTGCAATTTAAGAAAAATCGGCAGTCATGAAAATTGTTTAATGCTGAAACTATATGGTTTTTTGTCTTTTTATTTGATTTGATAAGGAAAAAGATGTGATTGATTTATTTTATTTTATTCGAGGGTATCAAATTATGGCCCGTCTCAAATTCTTTTCATATGACAATTTTCGCGCAAAAATTAAGCAATGCTGTTGTAGCCAAATCGACATTTGATTTTAAAATCAGGCACATTGATGCATAGATCTTGCTTTCAGATATTTAATTCGATGTAATTCTATGGTTTTCATTAAATATTAAGGGATATAGATTCTATTTTATTTCTGCAACGCAAATTCTGTATGCAAGAAAGTCATGTGAAAGAAAACTTCCTGAGTAGCATGACATACGGTTGTCCGGGAACAGATAACAAATATCTAACATGGAGGCAATGTTCAGAAAGTGCGGATTCTTTTTCGGATAATTACAATGAGATTTCGATCGCATTAACTGTTAACATTTACAATTCCTGGCCTATCGAAAGACGAAGCATCAAAGAATCGTTTGCCAGGATGAACAGCCTTTCATTCTCAGAGCTTTGTTGCCTTTTTTGCTGTCCACCATGTCCATCTTCAATCGCCTCGAAACTGGCCTTCCTCCCTCCGGAGCCGACATACACTATACAAGAACTTGGTGATGGAACATGGGCCTTTCATCTTAGTGAACGGGCAGAATGGCAATATGGACAAAAAGAGTTAGATTGTATTGAGGTCTTTAAAACAAGGAGCAA
Organism: Aurelia aurita complex sp. Pacific; assembly: GCA_004194395.1. Taxonomy (NCBI): domain Eukaryota; kingdom Metazoa; phylum Cnidaria; class Scyphozoa; order Semaeostomeae; family Ulmaridae; genus Aurelia; species Aurelia aurita complex sp. Pacific. The sequence goes on along the minus strand of REGL01000006.1, from coordinate 567,110 downwards.
TCGGGGAAATCAAGTGGGTTGTATGTATGTTAGGTGTTCCTCAAGTGCAAGATTCACCATAATTTTCAGTCATGGCAATGCCGTTGATTTAGGTCAAATGAGCAGTTTTTATGTTGGACTAGGAACTAGAATAAACTGCAATATCTTCTCATATGATTATTCTGGTTATGGAGCAAGTAATGGCAAGACTTCAGAGAAGAACATTTATGCAGACATCGAAGCGGCATGGAGTGCTCTTCGTTCTCGATATGGAATTAGCCCTGAGAATATAATTTTGTATGGCCAAAGCATTGGTACTGTGCCTACTATCGATCTTGCTTCGCGCTTTGAATGTGCTGGTGTTATCCTTCATTCACCATTGACTTCTGGAATGAGAGTTGCTTTTCCTGACACAAAGAAAACATACTGCTTTGATGCATTCCCTAGGTGAGTATGAAAAGGCCTATATTCTAGATAGAGAGGAGCTGGTAGACCAACTTCCCTCCTCCCCTGCCTTCCCAGCCCCCGGACTGCATCTGTTGTTCACAGAGAACCTATTCTCCATGCTTTGTTCAAGGAGGGGTGTAGCCGAAGGGGATGCACTGGGGTAATACCGTAAGATGCTTCCCCAACGTCCAGTATGGAAAGTATGGCACTTGCACACCCAAGAAAAACAATAGGGTATTCAAAGCAGACAGTAGATAAACAATAGAGGACCCTTCTTGCACATCCGAGGTCTCGGCGAAAATTGCCCTACTTTTCATACTGGCCCAACGTTTCATATTTTGGCCAATTTGTATCATTTGCAACAATCAAACTCAAGAAACGCCCATTTTGTCAGCAAATTCAGGCTCTGCCCCCTGTATGTAATAACTTGATCTCCAGCTTTCCCCAATCCACAAGAAAACATGTTTTCATCACCAGACTCTTCAACACGAGAAACAAAGAGTGACCTCAAACCCAGCCCAATAGACCATCCTGTTTGGAGATGGTTGAAAGTCTGCGAACCATCCCTCCCCCAAACAGGAAAATCTGCCATTTGTGTATATTTGCAATAATGTGCACAGACATGAACTTGCAGGTGCAAAAGTGTTGCCTCTCTAGATTTTGCCTAGTTTTAAGCTAGATCAAACTAAAGATTAGAAAACATCAAATTTGCGAAAATATACTTACTGCATGTTTTTCCTGCATCTGACTGAAGGAAATCAAAGGAATTACATAGACATATGAAGCTATAGGGAGTGGCCGCAATAAATAGGCTAAAGAAAACACCTACCTACACATTGTTTCTGTAGCTAATGAATGAAACAGCACGTGTCAAAATTTTCAAACACATCAGGGTATACTTTTAACTTGGCCCAGGCCAAATTTAAAGGCAATCTGCTATGTATCTGATTAGCCGCAACAAAGTCAGAGCTCAACACAACAGATGTGTTTGTGCATCTGTGTATTTGGAATAATGGTTAAGGCAGATTGTTATCACTTTCTACAGTTGCAGGAAGTTATTAGGAACAGTAGCCATTCACTTCTCCTATTCTTAGTATTGTCCTTATCACCTGATCAAATGTGTGATCTACAGTTTCAATCTCTAAAAAGGCTTGGCCCATGTGATAGAATGCCTTCCCTTTTAGGGGCAACTTTCTGCCTGAACTGTAGGATTAACCTTATGCCAGAATAGGGGCACCAAGCAAAGTTTCTTCTCAAAGGAGGCTTAACCCACTTGCCCCCTAGATCCACCACAGCAGTCAGACCAGTAACTGTCATGTCACTAGGAATAATTATACTGTGAACAATACTGAAAACAGTCTTCAGATACAGACTGCTGCACTGTATCATCTGTTTGAATGATTTATACCTTAATGTGTCAGCAACCACAAAGAAAAAGCTCTCTCCTGATCATAAAATCAATCTTTTATCACCAATAGCAGATGTTTTTTTATTTAATGATGAGAAAAAACCCACTCCCTTGATATTAATCACTCAGCTGCTTTGGAAACAGATTGCTTGGGCTCAGTGCATGAGACATCATATTATGGCATTTGATACAATAAAAACACAAGAGATACAGTGAGGTTTTTGTATTAGAAATTTGGATCAGCCCATAGTACTGTACTCTCTATTTCATACTTTTAATGAAGATTNATCACCTGATCAAATGTGTGATCTGCAGTTTCAATCTCTAAAAAGGCTTGGTCCATGTGATAGAATGCCTTCCCTTTTAGGGGCAACTTTCTGCCTGAACTGTAGGATTAACCTTATGCCAGAATAGGGGCACCAAGCAAAGTTTCTTCTCAAAGGAGGCTTAACCCACTTGCCCCCTAGATCCACCACAGCAGTCAGACCAGTAACTGTCATGTCACTAGGAATAATTATACTGTGAACAATACTGAAAACAGTCTTCAGATACAGACTGCTGCACTTTATCATCTGTTTGAATGATTTATACCTTAATGTGTCAGCGACCACAAAGAAAAAGCTTTCTCCTGATCATAAAATCAAGCTTTTATCACCAACAGCAGATGTTTTTTTATTTAATTATGAGAAAAAACCCACTCCCTTGATATTAATCAGTCAGCTGCTTTGGAAACAGATTGCTTGGGCTCAGTGCATGGGACATCAAAATACGGCATTTGATACCATAAAAACAAGAGATACAGTGAGGTTTTTGTATTAGAAATTCAGCCCATAGTACTGTACAACTTACAGAATACTCCCATAAGACTAATACTACTACTAACATTAAAATACAACAATTACAAACAATTAATCTAAAATAGTACTGTACTCTCTATTTCATACTTTTAATGAAGATTTTATCATTAGAAGTTTCATAATTTTGTATGATTATTTTGGGTGTAAGAATTTTGATGTAGTTTAATTGACTGCTTGTATGAGTTGATTTTGATAAATGAAATACTGGTTGGCAAAAACGTGCATTCCGACTCAAAGCATATCATTGTGAATATTACTCAGGATTCAAGGATTTTTGCATTCAAAGATTGTACGAGATTTTCTAAATTTTTAGCAATGCCAGTACTAGTTTCTTCTCTTTAAACCAACTTAAGAAAGGAAAATGTAGCTCTACAGCAACACAGAGGGAGGACAACTTTGATATCATAGCAGACCACAACTAGGAAATGTAAGGATGAGGCTCAGATATCATGCATTCGCATGTCTAACACTGAGCAATCTGCAAAAGGCTCAACTTTGTTTTTCATTAAACATGGAAAATTGAGGACATTTTGATCATATTGTCTTTGCTTGTCTCCAGGCCCTGACTGGATATTTGCTTTTTGTGTATGCAAGTTTAATCGCCTAAGAAAAAATAGTAGAATTAGCAATTTAGAACAATGCTAAATTAGTGGTCATAGCATACGTTCCAGTGTGGGGGCTGCTGGCAGATCCTTGGTTTGCAAAAAACATTACAAAATTTTGTTTGCTATTCACTTTTGCAAGTTCCTGTGTAAGTTTGGCTATTGTTTCCAGGTAAAAAATTGCTTTAATATGAGCCATCTTTGTCTCATAGGAGATGGACAGGGCTGTAGGAAGCATCTTAAACTTGAGGGCATGACTTCCAAAACACTTTTTCATTGAAATAAGAAGGGCCACTTTTTCTTTCGATCCAAAGGGGGGGGCATGTGCTCCAAGTGCACATATGCTTCCTACATCTCTGGGGATATATGTTTGGAAATCTCAAATAGGTGCTCCAGGACTGGAAGGAGGTCATAAGGAGCAGGCCACAAGGATTTCATCAAAGAGAGTGGTTACTTCCAATTGTAGAGAACTTTCACCACAGCATCTCAGATATCACCAAAGATAATCCATGCTTAAATCTAGAATATCATTTGGTTTCCTTATGCTGTCTCATTTGGTCTGAAGGCCAATGTTCAATGATCAAAACATCCACAAATACCAATATATCATTACTTTTACTGCCTCATGTAGCCTCATGTCATGAAAAGTTTTGATGTGGTTTTTAATTCAATGTGTAATGATCTGCAAAAAGTTCAAATTTCAACAGTTGCTATCCAATATTGGATCAACAAATTTTTTGGAATTATTTTGATTTCATTCCTCAGGGAAGTAGGCAATAAAATCATAGCTTTAAAGGACATGTTTGAGCTATGGTACCATATGAAGAACAAAATCTAATGTTTTCTACCAAACTGTATTTTGTTTTTTCATATGTTGAGCTTTTCAATCAAGAATAGTAATTTGAATTTTGATAACAAGCATGAATGACCAATGAATACATATGTTTGAATGTAATAAACATATGTAGATGACACGTGCATGCGTCAAAATTAGTAACTTAAAGCCCCCAAGCTCCCTGCAATATATTCCAAAATTAGACAGCACTCGATATTCTCTTCGTTGGGCCTCAAACTCTTGATTTATCATTTCAAAAAGCTTATGTATCCACAGGCGTGCATAATGTTCAAACCTGCCTGGGAGCGGTAGAAATTCTCTGAAAACCTGCCTGCATATCAATTTTGTACAGCTATGGTAGAAAAGCCTATTACCAGAACCAGTAATAATGCAGGTATCAAACAGTTTTATACATGGAGCAACGAAACGATTAATCACATATTCAACAGCAGAACATGAGCAATTTGTACCATTTGTTTACTATTATTCATCATCTTACTGCAGTTACATTTCATCAAAAACTTTTTTAGAAAAACTGCCTGCAAAATATTGCTTTGGAAAAAGCTGCCTGGGAACTTTGTTCCCACGTTCCCATGTTTATGCACGCCTGTGTATCCAAACACTTCCTTATATCAGATTGCTTGATGACATCATTTTACGCAGCTTCTGCTCTGTCTAGTATGTAGCCAAATTGAATGCTTGGACTGGCTAATAATGCACTGATAAGTTCTTTGCAGTTTCAATATGTGCATCAAAACCATGTTTTGTTCAGAAGAGAAGCTTCCACTGAGGCAAAGTTGCATTAGATTTTGTAATGTCTCATAAAAATCAATTTGAACCTTGACGCAAAGACAGCAGGCAATTTGTCACAATTGGCAGCATTATCAAATTTTGGTGATTTTTCAAAAGTTTCACTTGTTATGGGTCATCCTTTAATATTTTGTATCACCATGTGTTTGTTCTCATCTACATGTTGTTAATTCACAATTCTTCCATTTTTCAGCATTGAGAAAGTTTCAAAGGTAGTTTCACCTGTACTGGTCATTCATGGCACAGAAGATGAAGTGATAGATTTCTCACATGGGCTTGGCATTTATGAAAGGTGCCCCAGAGCAGTGGAACCATTGTGGGTTGAAGGGGCAGGCCACAATGATGTGGAGCTGTATGGACAATATTTGGAGAGATTGAAACAGTTTGTACAATATGAACTGATTAATGATTAGAGGAAAAGTTGTCACTGTACATTGTGTATGTATCAGCATATTAGGCTTTGAATCTTTAGGAAACTTGATGAAGGTCTTTGAATGTTTTNCTATGTAGCCAAATTGAATGCTTGGACTGGCTAATAATCCACTGATAAGTTCTTTGCAGTTTCAATATGTGCATCAAAACCATGTTTTGTTCAGAAGAGAAGCTTCCACTGAGGCAAAGTTGCATTAGATTTTGTAATGTCTCATAAAAAACAATTTGAACCTTGACGCAAAGACAGCAGGCAATTTGTCACAATTGGCAGCATTATCAAATTTTGGTGATTTTTCAAAAGTTTCATTTGTTAAAGGTCATCTGGCAATATTTGTATATAATAACCATTTGTTTGTTTTCATCTGCATGTTGTTAATTCACAATTCTTCCATTTTCCAGCATTGAGAAAGTTTCAAAGGTAGTTTCACCTGTACTGGTCATTCATGGCACAGAAGATGAAGTGATAGATTTCTCACATGGGCTTGGCATTTATGAAAGGTGCCCCAGAGCAGTGGAACCATTGTGGGTTGAAGGGGCAGGCCACAATGATGTGGAGCTGTATGGACAATATTTGGAGAGATTGAAACAGTTTGTACAATATGAACTGATTAATGATTAGAGGAAAAGTTGTCACTGTACATTGTGTATGTATCAGCATATTAGGCTTTGAATCTTTAGGAAACTTGATGAAGGTCTTTGAATGTTTTATTAAAGAGTAACTAGGGATAGTAGGAACTGCTGGCTAGAAGTGCGGCAAAGTGCAGCAAAGTCAGCATAACAATCAAATATTTACAAAACACTGCACAATAGACCTTATAGCTATTCTGAAAAGAATCAGAATCGAGCAATATTTTGCTACATTTTGTAGAATTTTTGAATGTGCACAATAATGATAGATGCCCTAACGCCACTTGATCGGGCGTCGTGTATAAAAATGTATAAAAATAACGCTCGATCCAGGTTCTTTTTTTAGAATAGCTACTGTGAAGGTCTATTGGTTGATTCATCTTTTATTGGATTTGGTGGCTTGAACGAAACTTCACGTACATCGTTATAAGTGTTCATTGGCGATCTTTGATATCTTTATTATTTACAGAATCATTACATTTTCTTTTCATGGAAAGAATTCATAAATTTCGAATGTTCTTAAATTCTTTAATCGGTTGTAAATCTTACATAGATACCGGGTGAGCCAGAAAAAAGTTCCCATTTTCGAAAATTTGTAGCACCACAAGTACTTCATGGATTTGAATGATTCAAATTTTGTTAAAAGCCAAAAGATCGAAGTATATTTGTGATTTTTCTCGTCTTCTTACGAGCACTGGTTAAATTCAACTTTACAAAAATTTCATGTTTTCAAAATGACTGAAAAGGGCTAAAACACTTCATCAGATCATTAGGACTCTCCTCGCACAGAACAATACGCACGGGCGTTTCACCTCTCTCAAGAGTGATAAGACACAGATTCTCAAACAGATACTAAAGATTTTCAATCCCGTGGCAATAAATGTGCAGACGATATCTCGCACCCATGAGAAATTGCTTTTTCTCTGTTTTTCTGAGCGAGGAGTCCTTTATGATTTAATCATGTATTTTAGGCCTTTTTCAGTCATTTTGCAACAAAGTTTTTCTAAATTTGAATTTACCAATTTGTCCAATGCTTGTAACAAGGCGAGAAAAATTACAAAAATACCTCGATCGTTTGGCTGTCAAGCAAATATTGATTCACTCCAATGCATCCAGTACTCTTGATTTTATGAATTTTCAAAAATGGGAACCTTTTTCTGGTTGACCCGGTAGAGGAAAGCCGGTGCAATCTTCAAGAATACAAATAATATCAATACAAGGGGTTTATAAATGGAATAAAAATCAATATAATCATTGACTACCAAACGAGAATCCTAGGGATTTGAAGCCTATATGCTAAGTGACTCTTGGTAATAGCTAACTATATTGATGATGCAATCATGTATATTTCCATTTACGGATAACGGTATCAGAGAACATTCCTCCAGTTGCCATCATAGTTGTTTTAAAGACTTGCGTTTTATCATATCAAGAAAACGGGAAGGCTCCAGCTTTAAATGGCTAAAAATCATGGACATTTGATTCCGAAAAAGTAGCTTGTGAAGCTTGCTTCTGTCACCTCTCCTGTCTCCATGGTGTATTTCGTGTTTCAAACTCAGAAATGAACTCAAATGAAAGTAACCATTTAGGCCATGCTGTATAATTCCTGTCTCACAAGATTCAACGTGTCAACGTGAAGACGTTCTACCAACCTTCTACCAAGCGAAACAGCTCATCAACAAGAGGCTTTTTAATAATTATAATGTTACAGCGTGCACATCATGTGTTACTCTTTTACTTGTTCACAAGTGTAACCCTAGAACTAGNTCATGGACATTTGATTCCGAAAAAGTAGCTTGTGAAGCTTGCTTCTGTCACCTCTCCTGTCTCCATGGTGTATTTCGTGTTTCAAACTCAGAAATGAACTCAAATGAAAGTAACCATTTAGGCCATGCTGTATAATTCCTGTCTCACAAGATTCAACGTGTCAACGTGAAGACGTTCTACCAACCTTCTACCAAGTGAAACAGCTCATCAACAAGAGGCTTTTTAATAATTATAATGTTACAGCGTGCACATCATGTGTTACTCTTTTACTTGTTCACAAGTGTAACCCTAGACTTGCTCCAAGTCTCGGTCGTTATCTTATTCGGAACTAGTCGGTTGGCAGTGAGCTGCGGAAGTGGCAACCGAGTAGGCCCGAATAAGATAACTAACAAGACTTGGAGCAAAGTGTAACCCAGACTTGCTCCAAGTCCTGTTCGTTTGGTTAATCAAGGAGCAATCGTTAGGAAGGAGTGAGTAAGCGAAGTGAGCGTAGCAAGCAGATGCCTTGCTTGCTTCCCTTTCTCACTACTCCAAATTTTGCTCTTTAACCTAACTAAACGAACGAATGTGAACGAGCTTGGAGGACGTTTAGTGCAACCCCAGTCTAATGATCTTTCTTGATTGTTCAGTGCATAGAGATTCGCATAATACTCCTCGAGATGAGTCGCTACCTTTGAGGCAATCGACGGAGGGTGGTGGAGCATTCTTTAAATAGTCTAAAAAAGATACACGCACCTCATATCTCTTTGCTTGAACTAAGGCAAGCATTGTCAACGAAAATAGCTCTTAAATATCTTTGGCCACTCTAGCTTTGTTAATTCCTTGTAACAAATTAACTGAAATTCGTAGTCATGCATTCACTTAAAGCTGGACTAAATTTTCGAGCTGCAACAACTTTTCATCCCTCTAATCAGAGTGCGGTATGTAACAAATAACTTGCTTTTATTGGCTGACTCGCAAATTCAGTCTATGAGTGGGAACAGGCAACTGCTCCCGGAAGTTGCTGCAGGTCCTCCCTAGACTGATTACCCAAGTTCATTGTATCGCTGCAGTAAACGTTGTGTATCAGGGACTCGCAATTGAACAGGGAAACAGATTACCCTGTTTACGCCCAATCTCAGCTATCACCTGGCAGCATGAAATGCAGCGAAACACCCACTCAGCAAATAGTTTAATGACGAAAACATAGGATACAAAGTAATGTAAATTTCACTGTCGATTGAAGCTTGAATTACGGTGGAATTAATGGATTTTTTTTGCTGATTTCCACAACAATTTCTTGTGTGCGAGGGCCTAAATAGGGTCAAGTTTTCAGAGTAATATTTTTAATCCTCGTTGACCGTAGCGATATCATCAAGTCAAAGGGCAAAGGGAAACAAGGGACTCAGGTAATCATTCTAGATCTACCTCAGCCAGGCTACAAAAAAGTCATACTCAGAACACGTAATTATTACTTTCCCTCCTAGCTGTTTCTTCGGTTGCTTCAACCTTTCTATTCGTTGCCATCCTACGCGAATCAGGAAACTTGAAGTCTAAAGTTGGTCAGGACATCTAGTTATCTCAACTTGCAGTTGCTGATTCCAGAAATGGAAATCTAAGAAAATATTCAAATCTCCTTAGTTTCGTTGAATTCGGCAAATCACTTGGTATTTCTTGAAGATGATTCTTCTTTTAATAACAAATTTTATTTTCTTAGCGATCAGCAGTTAAAATGTATTTCAATTATGAACATGAATTTAAAGTCTTTTGATAACTATCTGTATAGATGATAAAGAGCACATAACAGTTATTTTTATTCGTTTCATTCTGTGTCCATCTTTTGAGGAGCCATCGAAAAGAAACCTTTCTCTCACGAGTTTTAAGTCTGTCTCAAATTTGATCTCACGTGAGATTTGCAAAAACGCAAAATTAGTCATTGGAAAACACTCCCATTGTTTATTCGCGGATATTTTCACGTGACACCTAATTTTTGAGACAGACTTTAGAAACATTTAATAATAACGATAATAGTAATGAATATTAACAGATCCTCATAACATAACATTGCTATTCTCTGCTAAATGCTAAATAGAATAGTGTCCTTAATTTTAGAAAGATTGATTGATGTTTCAAACTTCAATCGGAGTTAGTTGAAATTTGTAGATAATTCGTGATTGTACATTACAGTAAACGCCAAATAAAGGGCGATTTTCTTTCTTGTTTCACTTTTTTCTCGGATCAGAAGTTGTTTCTATTGTGCATAGAATATGATTGAAGAGCAAACGTGATGAAATAAACTTGGCTAAATCTTTGGCTCTAAAATTTTCGGGGAAGTTTTCTCAATTTCGACTTCAAATGAAAATTTCCACTTTTCAGTGCTGGCGTTCCTCTACAATTGCTATATAGATACGTTTTTGGATTTTTAGTGAAGTTTGCTGACGACATAGTTTTGCAAGTCTCGTTACCTTAGAGCACAGAGGGGGGGGGGGCTTCTTGGCTAAATTTTAGGTACGGGTTTACCGCGAGCATATTCAAAGTGGTACCGTTATGCTAGACTAATTTTTATGAAAATAGTACCCTTGGCCAGACCAATTTCTACAAAAATTTGGCTAGACTAACATTTAAAAACGATACCCTTAGGTAAATTCATTTCTAAACCATTCGAGTCAGCAGACATCTCAAAATTGTTGGTTTAAACTTGGAAATTTCAAAGGTTGATTTGTTTCCTTTACTAGTTTATTCGTTTATTATCAACAAAAATGGGTTGTCAAGATGAAATTCCTACTTTCAAAGGCTAGAATCAATGCACAAATGCAAGAAAGTACCATAATCAAAGTTTTGACAATTAAGTCAAATACAGGATGAGCACAAAACAGAATGAACACAGTTCATACAGTAAAAGCTAAGTCCGAAAAAGTGTACCCTTTTCGTCGTGGCACATCCCCACATACAATATAGAGTGAACATATTTTTCGACAACCATTTCTTCCCTATTTTCTTAAAGTAAAAGTCAGGATCTCTTTCGAAAGAGTAAGTGATTCCTGATGTTTTCATAAAAATTTTTAGAATTTGAACTTGAAGATAGCTGAGCTCATTTTTGAAAATGTGGTAACCAACCCGTTGGTAACAGCTAACAGCAAGATTTACAAAATGCAACTATGACATCACGAAGCCTCACTTGCAGGATTCTTTGTTGCTGTTGCTGTTGGTGAGGTGAGTTGGAAGAAGTCAAGTTGAGATTGGCTTTGGAGTTGGAGTGAAAGATCAAGCAATTATGCCGCAGAAATCCCTGCACTACGAGCTAGACTTCTTTTTTGACTTGACAAGACAAATTGCTGTGAAAAGATACACACATAAAAAGTTTTGGTAAGATAATCGATCCATTTTCATATACAATAGCCTACACGAAACAGTTTTTTTGGGATTGGCCTAAATAAAAGACTGGACTGGCCTTCTCTCAGTGCCTTCTCACTCAGTCCTACCAACCAGGGCAACCAGGCAGGCCTATCTATCAAAATAGAAAAAAAATTCGAATCTATTCATTGTGAACAATCAAAAAGGCACTTCAGCATTTTCAGCATTCATTGAATAAGGTAATTTCAAATCAGGGTTGGATTCTAGAATATGTCGTAAAAGCCCAGCTGCCTGGATGCAGAGTATGACTTATGGAACTTGNACTCAGTCCTACCAACCAGGGCAACCAGGCAGGCAGGCCTATCTATCAAAATAGAAAAAAAATTCGAATTTATTCATTGTGAACAATCAAAAAGGCACTTCAGCATTTTCAGCATTCATTGAATAAGGTAATTTCAAATCAGGGTTGGATTCTAGAATATATCGTAAAAGCCCAGATGCCCGGATGCAGAGTATGACTTATGGCACTTGCACACCGGAGATTTCATTAGGCTATTCAAAATGAACAATAGATAACAAAAGAAATTGCGCCTTGCACACTGGAGATCTTGTTGAAAAGTGCCATATTCCGCAGAGTGGCCCAGATATGCATTCCATGAATTTGTCCCACCACAGATTCCCGCCACAGAACAAAAGATCCAATTGTTTGCATTGTTTTGTTCTATTGTTTGTGACCATCTTGCCCACGACAGATCTGTGGCAGAACCGACATGAAATGCAGTCAGGTTGTAAGCAGCACGCACAAGATGTTTCACAAACATTTTATGTGCACTCTGATTTTGAACGAGATCTTTTTTACTATTTTTAAAACAAAAGAACCAAGACCTTACATGGTTTTTAATTTTAGCCCAGCAGTCACCAACAAACACAAGATTTTATTGTTTAACCTATTGATCTCAAACGCGGAAACTGCAAAATTTCTGCAAAGATTTCAGATGCCTTAAAGTTCTGCCCATCCATTTACCTATTCTCTTTTCATTCATTTTCAGGAATGTCGTCCTCCACAGTTTCACATCATGGATAATTTCTTGGTGTGGCTTCTATCTACTGGCTTGCTTCTTGCCATCACTTCTGTTGAAAGTGAATTTGGTCTTTGTTTTGATTTTATGTATTGCTCAAGATCCATACCTGGGGGTAAGTTGATGTTATTGTTCAAAGCTATTTTAAAACTGCCTCTTTGAGTGACTCACTATTCTTCATAGGCGTAGGAGACAGGGGGGCTGGGGAGGCTGTAGCCCCCACAATGTTGCACAAATTTGGGGCAAAAATCCGCACTACTTCGGGCAAAATGTTTGTAAACAATGGATTTTTTGTAGGGCAGCCCCCCAAATTTTATCTTCCCCTACGCTCATGCTATTCTTTGATTGATTTATATTAGAAAATAGTCTTTTTTCAAATAAAGATTTTACAAAATTAAAAATTTTCACGGAGTAAAATAAAACACCTCTACGAATGAGGAAGGAGAATTCAAAGGCACTTACAATTCCATTCCAAGAAGGCCAATTTAAAAAATTCACCATAATTACGTTTGTGAACAAGTCTTCCCCCTAGTCTGAATAAGCTATTCAGGGGGATTCCATTCTCCCAAGAGGATGTGAGTGTCATAATTGTTAGGAAGGAAAACAAAGGGAATTTTGTTTGTCATTTTCCTTCATTTTTTGCAGGTTTTCGAAAGGGTCTTTCTGTAGAAAATCTCTGATATCAACGGGAAGGAATGGCAGATTAAAGCCGGGTAAATTGCTGAACCTAATTGGACATATCAGGAATAAAACAAGACAGTTTTAAATATTATTGCTTTGATGTTCAGGGAGCAGCATTTTTCAATTACCGGGCCTTTTTATTGACTCACGCGGTATATCTAAACACTTCTTTATACTGTACTTTGTTTTAGAAAATCCCTTGTAGAATCTGGTGAGGTGGTCGAATCCCTTGTTTTGTTTAACCTTGTTTCTCATTTTTCTTTCCAGATGATGAGCCTACCAGGCTACATGGTTGTGTTTTACCACGCAATGTACCTGACAACATTATCAATCCTGCAAACACTCAGTCTCCTGATGCTGGTCGTTTTATTTCAATTATTCGTGGGACAGAAATGGATAGAGAATAACGAGCCATTCAGTGGTCCTATAAAGAGCGAATCTACAAGTTTTGCAATATTTGACTTCTTTAATGATATTTTTGTTGCTCCGTTTCATTATATGGTGACACTTCTAATGAGATTGGATTTCAGGGAAGATTTAAGATGGCGATCTGATACTGAGCTGAGGAAAATAATGACAAAACTGCAACCAATACCGTAGGCTTGGATGGTATTAATGTTAATTTGAATATATGTTTGGAAACAATGATTCAATTTTCTTATTTTCATACATTTACAAGAACAAGTGCTGATATGCACTGTAAGTACACGTATTTTTTTATAAGAAACTGCCCATAAGAAACTCAACTCTCAGATCGCCAAAAAACTAAGAAACTCCAGTACTGGGAGAATATAAGTTAAGAAACTATTTACTTTGATAAAGGAAATCCTTGACATATTTTTACTTTACTTTCGCTTGTTTCCTGTATCATATTATTCGTAAGGTACTTGAGTAATGTCTAAACATTGGAAAGGCTTAAAAACCTTGTTTTGAAATGTTCACGAGGTCACAGGTAGTGAAGATGAAGATTGTCATGGAACCTCTAAGAAACTCGTAAGAAACTCTGAGTACTGAAAATCTGATAATTTTAAGAAACTTTCAGTACTTGGGCCAAATTCTTAGTTTCTTATAAAAATACGTGTATACCAAATGCTTGGTTCTGTGACCATTTAGAAGACCTATTCTTGAAAAGCTATTTTCTTGCGGCAAGCTGAAAGTATTTAAAGATATCACACAGCAACAACTCTCGGTGCAAATTTTAGCTTTGAAAGGTTGGTGAAAGGGCTGCCATTCGCAAGTTTCAAGTCCTTCTATAGTTGGTTGATGAATGCTTTATATCAGTAGCACCGCTATCGTTTATTCTATTTTACCAATTTTATACTCATTTATCCGCATTAAAAACTATTGATTCTATGGTCGTACCTTTAATTTTAATTTTATTCTGTATATAAGCTCATATATTCAGAAATCGGTTTCTTCGTTTATAAACTTACATTAGTTCATTGTTGCATTCTATTGACTATGATTGTTTTAAGTAACCGAGAGGTTGTAACTAAACTACTTTGCTAGAATGGTATTATGCAGTTCATTATCAGTGATGTCCTCACTCCTTCATTTTTCTGCAACATCATGAACCCAGGGGGGCACTCTGGTATATTTACGATAGGGGTGCTCATGTTATTTTTTGGGTCTAAAAATTTGCGTGCAAGAAATTTTTTGGGTTAGTAATTCTTTGGGTTCTTGAAATTTATTGGGTCTCAGATATGGGGGGGGAGTTAAAATGATAGTTTACAAACAAAAATAAAATCAAACAGTACAAAATCAAAATACTACAAATTGAAAAAATAAAATCGAATAAATTTTCGACTCCCGTGGCTCCCTTGCAGCGAGAAGGAGCTTTTTCATTCAAAATAGATCATTACGTCATCGATGGATTCTTCAATGAACCTCGTTATCGATGTCCTCGTGGGACAAACTAGAAAAACATCGAAAAGAAGGGCGCCATTTTCCCCGCTTCAGCGTGGCGAAATGGCTGGCGAACTGAAGCCGTTGAGGGTCAAAGTGACCACATTCCCTGGTATTGAGCATATCATGGTGAGTACAAAGAACCGCCTTTTTTGAAAATAAAAACCACCGTCCTTTCTGCAGCGTTCTATCGAGACTGACGCGTAACTCATGGTATGGTTGAATTATTTTTAGGCCCTCGCCTTCTCTCTTCTCTGATCCTGCTTGCTTTTGTTTGTTTGCATTTGAAATGCCAGTCAACTTGGAGTGGAATTTTTCGAGGAGTTTTCGAAAGCACATTTTAACAAAGCATATGCAGACTATGTGTATTTGCGAGTCTGGATTGAGCAACATTTTCATACAATAATTCTATGAAAAAGTAGGGTCACACCTCCAGTCTGCGGACACTATTATTAAATTGGTAATTTTCACCACTTAGAAATCGCGTACGAACCTATGACTATCAACAAAAATAGTTTGAAACATGTGCTATCAGAATATCGAAATGAAATTTTAATCAATTTCTCGACCCAAAAATCATTGGCTCTTCTTTGTGTTGTTGTCTCTTTCCAGTTGGCGGCCATGACCTCCAGTCTGCGGACATGTAATAAATTCACTACAAATTTGCCTAAAAGCGCATTATTTCAGAATATTTCCAACAATCTAGCCATTGCTAACTCATTGTCATACCTTGCAAATCACAATGATTCCAAATAAGCTCTCGATTTAAGCCAAAATTAACAAAACAAATCGATGATAACATCCCGTAAAAATTGGGCCTAAATTGCCGCTTTTCCACAGGGCCTCGAAGCGCACAAGAAACAAATTGAAAACACGTGTCCGCAGACTGGAGATGGGGCGTGTCAGTAACGGGTTGAATTTTAACCCCCCTGAATCCTGAATAAGAGACGGAATCATCAGAGCTCCCAAGGGAATTTGAAAACAAAGCATGGTCAAACAATCGGAGCGTGAAAAAGTCTCAATGGAACATTTTGCAATGATTTAACACACAAAGTTTGAATTCACTGGTTTGTTGACTGATGCTGGCAATGGAAAGGATTCTTGGCTGTCAATTTTCAATTTGCTCAGAAGATGATCTGCTTTGCCTGATGAGATTCTCGACGGAATTTTCGAATGAGAAGAAAACGAGGTTTCAGTGACCAGAAAATTGCGTGGATTTACGGTCTTTTTATTGACGAAAACAAGAATTTTGACTTGTTGTCCGCATACTGGAGGTGTCCGCAGACTGGAGGTATGACCCTATACGAAATCAAACAAATTGATATCTAAAACATTTATCATATTTTTTAGCCAACCTTTCGAATAAAAATGCGGCAAGTTTTGTATGGACGGTTTTGCCTGTACCAATTTTTTATCTTTGTTTTAAATTGACAAACGGATTCTGAATGATCCGTATTGTTGGTGGTAAAATTTGCCACAGCTGCTGCAGACCTTTAAATCAGACGCCTTCTGTCCTGTTGGTGACAAATCTCACTCTGGGTTTGAGTAAATTCATCATTGTTGCGCTAATTGTAGTGAATTGTGTTTTTGTCACAGAAGATTTCCTATATAAATGATTAGTTTAACTCATCTTTAGTTTTGTACATCTCAGTCACTCATATGTATTTGCAAGTTCTTTGTATGAATAGTAGCCATGAATAGCCATGAATAGTTCTCACAGGCAAGAACAAAAGACCTATTGTTAATTTTGCATCTCTTGCAGCACTCTCGCAGCTTTTTAAAGTCTACTCGCAGCTCGCACCTTCAAATTTGTTTCACTCGCTACTACGCGTAGGCCAAATCACGCATATTTTCCAACCTGGGCCGCACAGTCATTCTGTCATGCTCATTAAACATAGATTCAGAGTCCTTATTAGACGATTGTGCTAAAGATGGCCACAAGGAACTTTTTAGCAGGATGCATTGCATTCAAATTACAGTTCTTTAGTGATTCTATAGGAATTCGATTAAAGAAGGCCATGCATCTGGCTAAAAGGTTCCTCGCCGCCATAATTAGTGCAATCGTCTATTCTAAGCCCTTTCCTGTATTTTATTGATTTTTTGGTCAAGCTGCCTACTGTGAAACATCCAGATTAAAGGACAGTATTGACAGAAACTTCAATATGACTGAAACTGAGGAACAGCTCAAAAATGTACTTTCGCTTTTTCAGATTGTTATTGATAGAAAGTCTACGATTGCCAAACTAAAAGAAGAAATTCAAGAAACATTGCAAAGAGTCTTTCCGTACAGGAGGTATTTTCTTTAACTAACTTTTTGTGGCTATCAACATTTTGTACTGATCCATACATTTCACATTTGTGATTAAAGTTCATATCCTAGCATGTAACATGAACTCTAAACTAACATTGTTCGCCCTTCAAACATTTGGCAAATTGACTTTTTTTTTCTTTCTATATCAACTTAAAAACAACTACAACTCTAATATTTACATTCAACTGTGCCCCTCATAGCGGGAAAAGACCCAAAGTCATCCTGTTCCCACTATGAGGAAATTGACTTTGTGCGGTATGAACAATAGACACTGAAGCTATTCTTTAGAGTCTGGATCAAGCAATATTTTTATCAAAACCGTCCTTTACAAGTCCTGCATCATGGCAGGATAAAATATTGGCAATTAGATGGTTCATTACATATTTTTTGTAATTTATTTCACATGTTGCAGTGTTTTACCTTAAACGTTGGCATTTTGACCTTTCCAGTATCGCTCAATATTCTCATATAGTTTTATTTGAAAAATTCAATTGAGTGATGTCATAGCTTCTACCGTATCACTGTTATGCAAATTAAAATATTTTTGAGATTCCTGCAAGAATAGATATGAACATGCTTGATCCAGAATATTTAAAAGAGTAGCAAAGAAAAGATTTATGTATATTTGAAAAACTGATACTTTAAGGGAAGAAACTTTTGCGTTCTGGCCGAAAGTCGCGAAAGCTTATTCTGGAAAATTTCCTGAAATATGATATTCGCGAAAGTCTATTCCCACAAAATTTCCAAAGATACAGAATCGAATATTGATGTATTCAAATATATGTGTTCCTCTTCTTTAACAACAATCCATTAAAACTATGCCACTACAAGCATATTTCTGGCAGATTTTAGGGTTCTTGAAGAGTCAAGTAACATTTGAGTCAGACATTATGAAATTTGACAAGAAACCTAATAACTGAATGATCGTTTTGCGAAAGTTAATTCCAAAAATCTCACGTTTTTTCAAATAGGCGATAGTTTCTTCCTGTGAAAATTTCTTCCCTTAAAGTAATAGATCATTTTTTTCCATCAATAGCCAAGCTCCAATATCAAATATAAGAAAGGACAACAATAAAGTTCTCATACCCGATTGGTATCCAATTGAGCCAGTTCTCCAAGACAATGAGGAAGTGTTCATTAGCCATGATCATGTCACAACAAATTGCGGCCAGTGTCTTGTAATGACAACTCCAAATCCATCATACAATGGAAGCTTTGATAGTTGCCCAAATCAGACAATACGGACCTATCAACCAGGCCAAAACATTGAGCAAACACCAGATAGTTATCATGGTCAAATGCCTGTCACAAGGAACTTTGAAGAGAATAATCACCATTTGCATGGAGATATTCAAAATATGGGGTTAAATCCTCTGGATGTGTCATTTAATAGTTTAGTTAATAGAATAATGGAAAATGAAGAAAAAGCAGTCAATAAAGAGAGTAGGGAGGGGGAGTCGGATGAAAGTGAGTCGATTCTCAAAAGAAAGAAGGTCATTGAAAGTGAAATTGATTGCAACATTGGCCAGGTTGCAGGCACAGATCAGACAGTTAGTGAAGATGCTAAAGAAGAGAGCGCACAGGCAGAAATGAAAGAGTCATGTTGTGAAAATGAGATAAAGGATTCTGTTGATTCTGAATTGATGAAAATGGAAGTTACAGCAGAGAACGCAACTGCAACTTTGGTTGAAGTGGTAAACCAAAAGAGAAAAATAAGCAAAAAGAAAAAAAGGAAAGCCATAATCAACGAAGATTCATTCGAGACTCTTTTAACAGATGACACGAGACAGATTTAATAGAATCGGGCATTGGTAGTGACAGCACTGCAAATATTTTGACAAAGAAGAATTTAGAAATGATGGAACATCAGAGATAAATCCAAAAAAGAACGAAGATAAAGATAAGGAATCCTATGTGAGTGAAGACAAAGAGAAAGTCCCTCTGGCAGCTGATGTCAAAGAAAATACGCCCCTTGTAAATAATGATGTTGAGAGGGCTCACAAATTAGCCAAAGCTGATGGAATATTAGAAGACGGAAATGTTCTATTAGGTGTTGGTGATGCTTCCCAACAAGAATACACGTCTTCTCAAAAGTCCCAGAGGAACAAATCGAAGAAGAGACGTAAAGAGCAAGAGAATGATGCCAAATCGTTTTCATCAAAATACAAAGAGGGAGAAACGGAACTGGGTAAGAAGAATAGACAAATTCGCACAGAATCGGATCGTGAGGCAATGGAAGAAAATGATGCAGGGAATGAGGGCAAAGAGAAGGTGGGGTGTAACAATGATAGTGCATCTTTTACCCTAAACCATGAAGAGGCAATAGAGACGCAATCACATAGATCAAAGAAGAGAAAACAGTTGCTTTCTGATTCAGCTCTTCTTCCAGTAAAAGAACCTGGTTTAGCCCTTCAAAACAGAGATACAGCATTTAAAGATAAGTTGGCCTCAGAAAAGCTTGATGAAGTAGAGACCAAATCTACTAAATCAAAGAAGAAAAGACACAAAAATGCTGATTTGGGTTGGGAGGAAATGGTAGAAACTAGTTCTGCTATTGAAAAGAAAGAAGGAGAGGAAAGATCTAAGAATGGCTGCAAGTCGGTTACAGCTAATCTTACAGAAATTGAGACACAGCTAACTAAATCAAAGAAAAAAAGACGCAGAAATGTTGAGTCAGATTGTGAGGCAATGGCAGATACAAGTTCTGCTCTTGAAAGCAAGGAAGATGAGCGATGTAAGAATGGTTACAAGTCGGTTGCAGCTAATCTTACAGAAATTGAGACACAGTCAACTAAATCGAAGAAGAAAAGACGCAGAAATACTGAGTCACATTGGGAGGCGATGGCAGATACAAGTTCTGCTCTTGAAAGCAAGGAAGGAGATGAAAGATGTAAGAATGACGGCAAGTCGGTTACAGCTAGTCTTACAGAAATTGAGACACAGTCAACTAAATCGAAGAAGAAAAGACACAGAAATGCTGAGTCAGATAGGGAGAGAACAGATGAAGCTGCAAATACTCGTAAAGATAAGGATGATAGTTGTTTCAAGACACCAGCAGTTAAGAAAAGAAAATCTCGGCGTAAATCTATTTTGGAAGAAACCCAAGATTCTAGCCAGACGAAGAAATCCGAAACTGCTTCTTTCGATTATGAAACGGACAATGAATTATCAAAAATTCAGGCAAAGATAACTACAGTAGTCGATGAAATTGTTATTACAGAGTCTGATTTTTCAACCACCAACGAACCGTTAAAGTTCACGAAAGAAGCCTTCACATTGAAGAATGATGCTACTTCCACAATAGATTCAACTTCCAAGAAGGAAGTGTCTAATTCCAAGAAGGAAGTTTCTAATTCCAAGAAGGAATTTTCTAATTCCAAAAAAGAACTGGCGGATCATCATCATGATCGTGCCAGCAAGATTATTGCCACACAAAACCAAATGAAGTCAGATAATGCAAAGAAAGAGGAATCTTCCAAGGAAAGGAAAGAAAAAGAGAGAAATAAAAAGAAACGAAAGGGAAACAAGGAACTGCTGGGAACATCCGACACATCTACGTCAAGTATTTCATTCAGTGATTACAAAGGAGGTGTGGTTTCTAAAGAAACTGGAAATAAAGCAAGGAAAGAAAAGACAATCTCGAGGCATTCAAGTAAGTACTTTTCTAGAATCAAAGGATTTTGCCGCCTCTTTCCGAGAAAGGTTTCCAATTTGTTAGCTGCTCTATACAGTCAAACGATAGATTAAATGTGCAGTCATTTAAATCAGATCTGTTGTATTTCAGCCAAATTCTACCGGGTAAGTAAAAAAAAACGCCTGGCGTTTGACATGCTACTGCTCCCTGAATATAGAAGCAATGATATTTTGCAATATCTAGTTGAATAACTAACATGTTCAATAACTTTTAGAATTTTCCCTTACCTGGCTGAAATCGGTCGGTCCGTTAAGATTTTACACGGGATTTTCTGAAAAATCTCCTCTCAAGAAACCCTGAAAAACGTGCTAAGATCATGAGCAAGTTTTCCTGATGTGTTTACCTTACAGCAATGACTTGAGAACGCTTTAGCACATGCTATCCTCTTGGGAGGATGAACAAGTCTCCCCCTTGTATGAATGACCTATTCAGGGGGATTCCATTCTCCCAAGAGGACAAAGTACATGAATACATGTGAGTGTCATCACTTTTAGGAAGGACAACCAAGTAAAATTTGCTCATCGTCTTCAGTCGTTTTGGCAGGTTTTTGGAAGGGGCTTTCGGAAGAAAATCTCCCATATCCATGGGAAGGAATGACCAATTAAAGCTGGATAAATTACTGAACCTAATTGAACATATTGTCAATAAAACAAGACAGTTTTCAATATTATTGCTTTGATATTGAGAGAGCAGTGGCCTTTCAAACGGGGATTCTTTTTTGACTTTTGACTCATTCGGTAGATCGCACGTAGTTTCCTGAAAGCAAATGTTCTGAACACAAACAAAGTATCAGGATGTAGCTGAAAGCCTCAGCTATCTTTTGAAATGTTGCTTGGTCAGTTTAACTTATGAAAGAACAGTTTCAAAAATATGGAAATTCATTCATTTCTCGAACTATTCCCTCGTTTTCCAGTTGATGTTTTGAAAGATGTGAAGAAAGCTGAATTCCAAATTTGCTTTGGAGCACGAAATTTGAATGAGGAAGAGATGTCAATCATTTTGCAAACATTAAAATTTCCCCAGACGGCTTCAAATCTATCGCTACGTTGAGTTTTCTCAAAATGTTGACTGGAAAATGATGGCGATTATTTCACTCAAAATGAGGAATCCGGAATTCGAAACTTTCTTTCAATCTGGTTTTTCGGATGGTAATCATTACTTGAAATGACCATGCTGCATCTCAAAAGATAGCTAAGCCTTTCAACTAAACTGTGATACAAAGCATTTGATAATAGCTTTGATTTCAGGGAGCTGGTTATGATTTAGCTCTGGAAGTTTTTTTCGGTCACCCAGTAAATTTCACCTGTAATTTAAGTATTATATATGGTTATTGCAAGTTTGGTAATCGGTTAACCGGTTAAGCAGTACTGTTCAACGAGAAACAGCCGAACATTGGCTAAAAAGATCTTTCGGGATATTTAACCTAAACGTTTGGCACTTAATTCTTTTGGCTTAAAATCAGAATTTAATTTTTAAGTTCAAGCATCCATGCATTCCTACTTTTATCCCAATGAAAGTGGACCCAATAACGAGCAGTCTATAAGGTATTGAATTCGTGGTTACCTCAACTAGCGTTTGATCTTTTCAGGTAAAAAGTCAAAGAAAGGACGTAAACGGCGCAAATCATCATCAGTTACAAACACAGAGAAATCCGTCGCTAAAGTCCACGATTGGCTGTCAAAGTTAACTGACGATGTAGAGCAAATTCCAATCATCGAGGAGTACCAGGAGACAGTATCAACCGAGGTCAATGAAACCAAAATCGAAAGTAAAGAGTTGTCTTTTTCAGTTTTAGAATCAGCCGTAGCACTAGAAACAATTCCTGATGATGGTTGTAAGGAGAGTGGTAATGACTTGAAAGGAGCGAGTAAAGGTGATGAAATCATGAGTAGTGAAAAGGGACGCGGCGAGGAAAGCACTGCTAAAGATATTGCATATGATTCTGTTGGAGTTACAGGTGATAAGAGTCAGCTGAAAGGACGAATAAAGTCACCAGCAAAACAAGGAAAGGAATCATCTGAAAATGTAAAATGTAGACANTTGAAAGGAGCGAGTAAAGGTGATGAAATTATGAGTAGTGAAAAGGGACGCGGCGAGGAAAGCACTGCTAAAGATATTGCATATGATTCTGTTGGAGTTACAGGTGATAAGAGTCAGCTGAAAGGACGAATAAAGTCACCAGCAAAACAAGGAAAGGAATCATCTGAAAATGTAAAATGTAGACAAGAAAGGAAGGAGGATAGTAGTAATGAGAAGAAAGGAATTGATGTCCTAAAAAAGAACCCTGAGAGTGAAAATATTGGAAAAGAGAAAACTGTATCTCCAAAAACTGTAGAACAAATTACGTCCAAAACTGTGAAAAGTAAACAAAGTATTGAAGAAGTTGCTATCAACGAGAAGGCGGGGAATGATGGCGGAAGAAAGAATGCTGAAAAAGAAACTGGCGAAAAGGATAAAAGAAAATCTCCGCGGAAGAATGTCGAACAAGAAACTGGCGAAAAGGATAAAAGAAAATCTCAGCGGAAGAATGGCGAACAAGAAACTGGTGAAATGGATAAAAGGATATCTCAGCAGAAGAATGTGGAGCAAGAAACTGGTGAAAAGGATAAAAGAAAATCTCAGCGGAAGAATGTCGAACAAGAAACTGGTGAAAAGGATAACAGAAAATCTCAGCAGAAGAATGTCGAACAAGAAACTGTTGAAAAGGGTAAAAGAAAATCTCCGCGGAAGAATGTCGAACAAGAAACTGGCGACAAGGATAAAAGAAAATCTCTTGGAAGCAAACAACAGATTTCATCCGAGGCTGTGAAAGATAAACAATTAGTAAACAAAGAGGCTAATATTGAGAAGAATAAAAAGGACTGTAAAGGGAAGAATATTGAGAACGAAGTTGGGAAAGGAAAATCTGCAGAAAATAAAGAACACACCGAGGAAGATATTAATATGAATGATTCTTTTGACGAGACATTCGCTGATTTTAAGTTTGAATCTTTGGTTGAAGATGGTAAGTTTTTCCCTTTGACTTTGAGTTTCCCGTCTTTCCGGAAAACTCTTGCCCTCAATCAAATATCTCTTTTGTGAAAATGTTTAAATGAAATTTTGATATGTTTATTGGAAAAGGGAAACGCATAATTTGTGTTTTGGGCAATCTAGCGTTGCCGGTTGGAGCAATTTTGATCGAATATTGAATGGTATCGGACCACGCAAAAAAGTGACCGAACTCAGTCTGTTATAGAAAAAAATAAGTGGCCGATTGGAAAGTTCTGTCGCTAAAGGGCTAGGCTACTTTATGAGTATTTTCGCAATTTTTCGGCACGGTAAATTTCCCCAATTAAGGATTTCGAGGAAAAGGGCGTGCTTGAAATCCTCACTAAGTCGTCAAATGAAGGGATTGACTAACAGCCATTTCAATCATCAAAACTGAGGGCCGTGTTTCATTTCAGCCTGGGAATAAGTAACTCAGTAGAAAGTTTTTAGACCAAGTTTTTAGTCCCTAGATACCTAAAAATATTCCCACGCTGAACTGAAAGTTTTAAAGATCTGAAATGGGTTTAAATCGATCCATTTTTTGACAACTTTTGAGGATTTCAAGCATGCTCTTTTCTTCGAATCCTTGATTTGAGAAATATACCGTGCCGAAAAAATGGCAAAAAATACTCATAACGTAGGCTAAGGCTCGTTTTTTAGCGACAGAACAACGTTTAAAGCATTTCAATCGGTGACTTACTTTTTTTTCTGTAGCAGATTGTGTTGGATCACTTTTTTCTGGGTCATCCAGTATAGATTTATTTTTTTTCTGCTACGCAAAATGTTTTTGACGAAATTATCAATACACACAAACATTCTTTCGTGATATTCTTTTTGGATTGGTATCGCAGTGCTCTAGACTTCGATTTTCGAATTAGTGAGTAAATTTGCTGGAGCTAGGCCTTGTTCTTTCCCCAGGGGGACTACCTATTGGTAGGTGATAAGGAGGGGAGTCTGAAACTTTTTGGTTTTCCTTGCAAATGTTGTCTATTATGTTTTTGGATACACTGTTTTGTGTATAATTACTAAATTTTGGGGGGTTGCTTTTAAGGAAATTTGACAAGGTGAGCCCTGAGTTGAGTTGTTCTCGAAGATATTGCAACGCAGTAAGCAATAGCTATAATACCTCAAGCTTTCATATAATATGGAGCAATGAGTATATTTTTGGGGTTACAAAATCTCATAAGTGTAGTGTATTTTGGGTTTTTCTAAAATACGT